>JAJMKJ010000021.1:11246-34478 GCA_030569255.1 Insectozyma sakaeoensis | reverse complement strand
CTGAGTGGAGATATTAAAATGAATAATAACACTATTGGCTTGGTTGGATTCAAAGCTAACTTTAATACAACGAATATTTCGTCTTTCACAAATGATTATTTAAATTTCAATTACTTGATTTCCATATATCACCAGACAAGTTGGTGGCAAATCATAATCACAACAATTATATTGATTTTAACATATGACCAGGTTAAATATCAATTAAATAAAGGTTCGATTGCTGGACCAAAATATAAGATATGGCCAATTATCGGTCCTTTTTTGGAAAGTTTAGATCCCAAATTTGAAGAATATAAATCTAAATGGGATTCTGGTGAATTAAGTTGTGTATCAATATTTCATAAGTTTGTCGTCATTGCAAGTAGTAGAGATTTAGCAAGAAAAATTTTGTCATCACCAAAATATGTCAAACCATGTGTAGTTGATGTGGCAATTAAAATATTGAGGCCAACCAATTGGGTTTTCTTGGATGGTAAAGCACATACCGATTACAGAAGATCTTTAAATGGTTTATTTTCCAAAAAAGCACTCGAAATTTACATACCGGTTCAAGAAAAGTATATGGATTTGTATTTGAAAAAATTTATCAACTATGACGGACCAAGAGAGTTTTTTCCAGAATTTAGAGAATTGTTGTGTGCATTAAGTTTAAGAACTTTTTGCGGAGACTATATAACCGAAGAACAAATTGCTTTAATTGCTGATAATTATTACAGAATCACTGCTGCATTAGAGTTGGTTAATTTCCCAATCATTATTCCCTACACAAAAACCTGGTATGGTAAAAAAATTGCTGATGATACCATGAAAATTTTTGAAAACTGTGCTGGTATGGCAAAAGAACATATCAATGAAGCTAACGGCAAACCCACTTGTGTCATGGATGAATGGATCTCATTGATGAAAGAAGCAAGAGAAAAACATTCTGATGACCCAGACTCCAAATTATTAGTCCGTGAATTCTCGAACCGTGAAATTTCCGAAGTCATCTTTACATTTTTGTTTGCATCTCAAGATGCTAGTTCATCCTTGGCTTGTTGGTTGTTTCAGATTGTTGCCGACAGACCGGATGTCGTTGCTAAAATTCGTCAAGAACAATTACAAGTTAGAAATAACGATCCAAACGTTCCCTTGAGTTTGGATTTAATTGATGAAATGCATTATACCAATAACGTTGTCAAAGAATCTCTTAGATATAGACCACCTGTGTTAATGGTTCCATATGTTGTCAAAGAAAAGTTCCCAGTGACTGATACTTACACTGCACCAAAGGGTTCAATGATTATTCCAACTTTGTATCCAGCATTACACGATCCTGAAGTTTACGATGAGCCAGATTCATTTATTCCAGAACGTTGGGAAAATGCAACTGGTGATATGTACAAGAGAAATTGGTTAGTATTCGGCACTGGCCCACATGTTTGTTTGGGTAAAAATTACGTTTTAATGATGTTTACAGGAATGTTGGGTAAATTTGTATTGAATTCAGATTTAATACATCACAAAACTCCATTGAGTGAAGAAATTAAGGTATTTGCAACAATTTTCCCAAAAGATGATTTGATTTTGGAGTGGAAACAGAGAAATCCTTTAGATTTATAGATAATGTAATATTAAGATAAACACTTTTATTTTTGTTTTTTATTTTTTTTTTATTTTTTTTTCGTGTTTTATTTTCACTTAGCTCTTTTATCAACAATGATTAGAAGGTTTTCACTACTGTACCTATTGCTAGGAGCCTTGGTAATCACTATTATATTATTTAATGTTTCCATCTTATCTGGTGATAGCCAAAAAAATCATAAAATAAATGGTGCAACTTATTTTACCGGCAGCTCACACTCAGTACAATCTCATGTAAATAATGTTGATTCAGAGGAATTCACTGCATCTTTGATGAAAGAATTAGAAGAGAGTAAAAAAGAAGAATTGTTAGAAGACATCAGGAAAAAGATTGCTGAAAGTGAAAAGACAACAATTTTACAAACATTAAAATCTGAGTATCGAGCTAAATATGGTAATGATATTATGAAAATCATTCGAAAGGAAATTCAACAAGAATATACAAATGATTTTTTTAAACAAAGCAGGGTCTCATTCAAGACATTTGAAGATTTAACCGTTGATTTTGCAAAAGAGCATAAAGATGAGTTTAGTGTGGCTAGCTTTTTGCATATTTTTAACGAAGAGATCACAAATTTACCAAGTGATTTTGAGTTGAAATTAAAAAAAGCAACCTCGGATTATTTCAATAAAAAAAAGTATTTACACTATTTGTTAAATGATATCTTGTTAGATAATAAACCTAAATGTGAAGGATTTAAGCAAGAGGAATTGGGAAACCATTTAAATCCAACCTATCAATGGGATGTGCGTACCATCAGTGAAGATTATCTCAAGTCATCAAATATCAAAATGACAGGTGAAAAATTCAATTGTTTGAGAATTTCTCATGATCAAGTTGTTAAACAATTGAAAGCTTTATCTGAGCCTCCAATCCAATTCATAAATGGTTATGGTATTGTTATCAATGGTGGTGGTAACATGTTGGGTGCGGCTTTGACTTCAATTGCGAATCTAAGAGACCAAGGATCTGAGTTACCAATTGAATTAATATTGGACACGAAAGAAGAGTATGATGCCACACTTTGTGAAAAATTATTACCCAACAAATTCAATACCAAATGTGTAATTGTTGAAGAAGAAATTGGACGTGAGTTGTTTGATAAAATCGATGAAAAATTCTCGAGAAAAATTTTAGGAATACTTGTTAGTTCATTTGATCATACAATAGCATTGGATGCCGATAATTTTGCTATCAAAAATGTTGATAATTTATTGACTACCGAGCCATATATTTCGACTAAAATGATATTATGGCCTGATTTATGGGTTAAATTGACAAGTCCATTATTTTACAAAATCTTGAGAATTGAAAAAGGTGAACCAATACACAGATTTGGCTTATCAAATGAGGATAAATTTAGTGAATATATAACCAAAGATAGGAAAAAGGACATTCATTATCATGACTTTGCTAATTTGCCAAATCCAATCAGTGTTGAAACTGGTCAATTGGTGTTCAGCAAGCGTGAGCATTTGAAATCCTTATTGTTAGCATTATATTACAATATCAATTCAAAAGGCTGGTACGAAGAGTTGATCTACCAAGGTGCGTTTGGACCTGGTGATCGTGAAACCATTGTTCCGGCATTACATGTTATGAATGAACGTTACACATTGGATTTTCAAAAGGTATTTATTTACGGCTATACCCAAGAAGATGGCTCACCAAAAGAAACAACTTTAGGTCAGACTGATCCAAGGGACTCATACGAGTTCTATAATGAATGGAGAGCATTCTTGTCAACAAAAGGCTTGGATACAAGATTGAATCCATGGCAAAGTGGTGGTTATACCGATAAATTAATCGAAGATTTCAAAAATTATAAGCGTAAAGTTTTGGAAGATGCCAAAGTCGATAATGAAGCAACCGCTCATCGTATCGTTGATTATAAGTTTCCACAGACTTTGTTTTTACATTGTAACCATCCAAAAATTGATCCTATCAGAAATAGTCAGGAGAATCCAAACGACGGGGTTTACTCCAGAAGAAATATGGGCTTACCAAAGGATGTTAAAAACTCGTTCGAGCAAAAGGATTGGGAGTTAAAGTTCCATTCTTTGTCAAAATATATAGCTTGTGATTTTTTGCAGAGTGATAATTTTTGGACAAATATGGTAAAATTGAATCAAAAAGAAGTTTGTCAAAAGGTTTCAAACTATGTCGAGTACTTGAAAAGCGACAGTTTTGATTTATCATCTTCATCAACTATATTCACATCTAATCCCAAGCATGACGAGCCATTGAATTTGAAACAAGATACTCCAACAGAGGAAAATAACGTCTTGGCAGCGCCTAAGCCGAATCAAAAAGACGACAAACAAATAAATGCCTAATATATATATTTATTAATTCTTTTCCTAATCAAAGCCAAGACCCTGGTCAAATACAAATATTTACTACCATTAATCTCTTAGCTATTTTGTGTCCTACAATTAATTTGCATTTCACCTATTGGTTGAATTTTGGGTATCAAATGTATTATTCAGACTCAGACTCTGATTCGGATTCTGATTCGGAAGCAGAACCACTATAAGTGTCGGCCCCTGATTCATATTCAGAATCAGAGTCATTGCCAGCATTTATTTCTTCTAAATTAATTTCGTAACCTTGCAGATTCAAATATTTTCCCATTTCTTCAACTTGTCCAGTTGGCAAGGATGTGAAAACAAGGGAGTAATTTGCATCAAACAATTTTATGAAATATTTTTTCAAGGTATATATAACATCCTCTTTGGATAATTGGTTTAACTGTTTGATGAAATACTTTATGTAATTTGGACCACGTTGTTTGAATAAGTTGTCGACAATTTTCAAACTTGCAGCATCGAAAGAATTATCTTGAGCATTTGCAAAATCATTTATGATTGTGGCGATTGAATTTTCCAACATTAACTCATTAATCTCATTCTCCCCATTTATAAACTTTTCAATAATTTCTTTGGCGACCTTGATAGCCTTAATTGGGTCTGAGCCACGATAAATATTGAATGTCAAAAATCCAGTCTCAATATTTCTACGGATATTGACACCATAGGCTAATCCGGTTCCCCTTATTCCTCTCCAAAATGGCCCTTCAACTGAGTTTAAAAACTCTGAAGTCAAGGCGATTCGGAAAATATCCTCATCTAAATAATCAATGGGTAACTTGGTGATCAAATTCAAATGAGTTGAATCGGTTGCAGGAATATTAATTAAAAATGCTTGCTTTTGACATGCAGCACCCAAAGGAGATTTAAATTGAAAAGATCTTGGTAATTCATCAAAAGGTACAACTTTTGATTGATCGAATGCTAAATTCTTGACAAAAATGTCATTCCATGTACTGATCGGACTTTCAATATTATTAATGTTTCCAAGAATTATAATTTTCATGTTATCTAATCTAAATAATTGTTTTTTTATTTTGTTTAAATCATTCAAAATTTTTTCCACTTTCCCTTCATTCATGTCATTTAACAAATTTTTAAAGAAATGTTCCGTATAAATGGAATCTTGTGCCTTTCTAATTGATGTTTCTTCAAATAAATTTCTATACTGCGACGAATACATCATCATTTCACCATTTCTTTTCTTGTCACTGAGTGAATTTATAATTTTTTCAACCAAGACTTTAATCCTACTTTCTTCGAATACTACATTCTGGGTAATATTGTATAACCATTGCACAACCTTGGCGTATTTTTTTGTTTCGAATTTAACATTGATTGTAATTAACTCAAGGAATTGAGAGTTATATCCATTATCTAAATGATACTCAATTAAATCATGGTTCAAGTCTTGAATCACTTTGTCGTACGGAATATATTCATCACCCACGATTAATGACATGGAAAATATCTCTTCAATAATTGACATATATTTCAATAACTCTGGGGTAATTGTGGTCGATGACATTACTAACTGAATAGTAGTAAATTGTGATTTAAAATCTTCCAAATGAACAATCATGGGGAAGTTCTTTGGAGTGTCTTCGACTATTTTTTCATTTTGTAGGTAATTATTTGTATTTGAAAATTTTCCGACCTTGTATGAGTCAGTTTTAATAAATGCAATTTTTGATGCGTCCGGTTTTGGTATTGACAACAATTCTTGTGGAATTGGTAAATCATTCTTCTTTTGAGCTGATTCCAAATTTCCTTGTAATTTCTTTAAACCTTCTTCTCCATATTCATTGATTATTTTCTTTCGTAATTGCTTATTTTGTAACTTCTGTAACTCATTCAACTTTTGTGATGGTTTACCCAATACAGTAGCCGAATGATTCGAAACAAAATATTTATCAATTAGATCACACCAGTCTTGAGCTGTCCAATTGAGTAAAATATCGAATTCATTTAAATCTTTGGCCCATTTCTTCAAGTCTGTTCCATCTCGATCTCCATATATAAATTCTAATGTTGCTATATTTTGAAATATCGAGGCTGATCGTTCAGCACTGGAGATAAATTTTAATTTCTGCTGATTTATGATTTGCTTCATATACTTTATGTCAAATTCTTTAGTCTGTGATCTGATCAATTGCTTTATTTTTGAGTCTAGTTCTTCTAGCTTTTCGATCGGCACGCCGTTAAAACTAAAATTAATAGCTGTATTATAATAATCATCAGTTGTATAGTCGACGTCAGTAGCCAATGGGTTTTCGATTTCAATCAAAAATTTATTGAATAACGATATTGGGGAATCCGTAAAATACGCACCAAGCATATCAATTGCAACATTTACCAACGTGTCGTTCCCATTGGGACCAATCCATGAAATTAACAACTCTCCCATAGATTCATCTTGGTCAGGAAACTCAACAACTTCCACGATAGTATTACTTAATGGGCCGTCATGTATCGAGTCGACAAATGGTCGTTTATTATTTAAATCTAAATCAATCAATTCGGAATCGAACTCAGTCATAATTTCTAATAGCTCGTCTTGATCAATCGACCCCGTTATAATCACACATAAATTATCAGGTCGATACATTGATTTATGAAATGACTGAATTTGCTCATTCGTCAAGTTTCTCAATTCAGACATTAAGCCACCGGTTTCTGAGCTATATCCAGATTTTTCAGAATATAGTAACTCTTGCATCTTTTGAAACGTTATGAACCATGATTGGTTTTCAATGCCTTGCATTTCAGAAAACACGACTCCTTTTTCTTTTCCCTTTCCATCGATATGATAGACTTCAGTTAAACAAGCTTCATCGGTCAAAGTAGGATGAAATAAATGATCTAAATATATAGGTAATAATTTTTTGAATCCATCCCAACCTGCAGTTGTTAATGTGTAAACAGTTTGATCAACCGATGTCCATGCATTAGTAGATGAGTATAAACGATTTCCCAATGAATCCAATAGCCCTTTATATGGATATTTTTTTGATCCCATAAAAATCAAATGTTCCAACGTATGTGGACAACCAGATGAATCTGCAATCTCAGTTGCAACGGCAAAATACCCATTCACAATTGGTGATGGCTGATTTATATATGTGATTTGTAATCCGGTTCTTTGTGATCTCCATTTCGTTATATGTGCAGGTGCGTAATCAACTTCGAACGACGTCTGCTTAACAAACGAAGTATTGAATTTCGTCATGGATGCTATAAATCTCCTGGTAGGCCCGAATGTAAATATTTTGCAATACTAGGTGTGAAAAAATTTCTTACATTTGATAACCGCTACCAAATATACATTTTATATTAAGCACTATATACTAATTCATTTCTTGTTCTGCTTCTTCAAACATTTTAAATATCTCTTTCACCTCATCTTTCATGCTTCTAGTTAATTTCACCAATTCATCATCTAATCGATTATACATTATACAATTTGCAAACATCAATAGAATGTCTTTTTCTAATTGTTTAATGGTTGTATACTGTGGTTTATCTGTTTTTGCCTTGACTGCTCTGGTTATTGTTTTTAAATCCTTTGGGTTTAAAATTATGTTATAATAATTTGGTGCATCTTTTTCCGTGACAGCCAGTAGAAATGGCGACGAAAATCGATGTTCAGATATTGTGTTTAATAAATTGACTGCAATGTTCTGAAATCTTTTATGATTATGTGCTTGTTGGGGAGCTGGCGATCTTGATCGTTTTCGAGTATCTGGATTTTGAGTTTCAATAAAATCTGGTTCTTGTGTTGTGACTTCTTTGTGTTTCGACTTTGAAAATGGTTCTGGGGAGGGTTCTGGGGTTAAATCAACTTCTAACGGTGGCTCAGTTATATTTGATTGCTGTTTAACTGCCTCTGACTCTTTATCTTCTTTGTTTTCTTCTTCATTTGCATTTTGGTCACTTTCTTTATCATTTTGTTCTCCTTCTTGCTCCCCCTCTTCTTCTTCTTCTTCTTCTTCTTCTTCTTCTTCTTCTTTTTCTTCTTCTTCTTTCTCTATTGCTTTTTCTTCTACTTCTGCTTCTACTTTTTCTTCCTCTTTTTCTATTTCTATGTCTATTGCTTTTTCACTTTCCTTTTCCTTCTCTGCTTTTTCGTGTTCTTTGCCAACTTCTTTTTCTTCTGTTACAGTTCCTTGTTGTTCATCATCTACGAGTTCTTTGTCTATCTCATTATCTTCTTCTTCGTCTTCTGCTCCTCCTTCTTTTTCTTCTTCCCCTTTATCTTTTTCTTCTATTGTTTGTGTTGCGTCCTCAACTTCGGGAACTTTTACATCTTTCTCCTCGACTGGTTGAGATTGTTCTTCTGTTCTTTCCACTTCTATTTCCTCGGATTCTGGTTCTTGCATTTCGATATCAGTCCCCTGGTCCTTTTGCTCGGCATCGTTTTCATTCTCCAATGCAACTTGATTTTCCTCCTCTTTATTTTCAGCACTTTGTCTGGCATTTGCTTCTTCGAGTTCCACATCTGTTTGAGATAACTTTTTCAGCACTTCTTCCTCAGGTTCACTTCTTTCCACTATTACCAGTGTATTCCCTTGTGATTTAGTATCTGACACCTCTGTATTGATCTCAACGTCCGTTTCTGCAACGGGCTCATTATCAGGCTCATTTTCAGCCTTGTTTTTAGGTTCAATTTCAGAAACTACATCTTTCTTTGGTTCTCTTTCGGGTAACAATTTAAGTGATGTACCAGTCTGCTCATCGGCGTTTGGTTCCCTTGCTGTATATTTCTCCACTAATTTTCTATTGTTATATAAATCCTTGGCTGCATGCAATAAAAATTTAGCATACCTCAAAGTTGAAGTAGCCACTATGTTCTTTAAAATATTTTCATATCCATTCGGTAATATCTCAACAATAACATGCTCATTCGTGACAGTCACAAACTTGAAAAACAACGTCTTTTTGATTATGAACGATAATAGTTTAATATCCATCAATGGGAAATTGATATCTTTATTCGGGAATTTCTCGGTGTATTCTGACGTTTTATCATTCAAATCTTTAAGAAATTGATCAACGGGTATTAGTGCTTTAGAGTCAATGTACTTCTCTTTATATTCACTTATGCTTTTGTTTATAACTGAGCTGACCAAAATTATCAGTAGATCAGGGTTTATTTTCACTTCAGACATGAGGTTGGTTATTTTTTTTTCAACCAAAATTTAGAGATAAGTACTAAAGATATAATAACAATATATATTTTATATACAAAAAGAGCTTATTTACAATGATTTGATTATCTTTGACCTTGTTGCATTAATAAGGCACTAGAATTTAGTTAGTATAACGAACTTTGGATGATAAAAATTAAGTGTCACATACTTTTGCTCTTGGAATCTTTGACCAACTCTCTCGCTGTGTTTTAAGAACTTCTCTGAGCATTTAGCGATACATGATGATTCTTTTGATGTCAAACTATTTGATGTGAAATCATTTACACAATCATCGAAACATCTTGAAACCAAATTTGAGTACAAGTTCATGAAATCTTTCATTTGCTTTTGTTCAACGATTTGTTGAAACTCTTGTTGTTCTTTAACGTTTAATTGATCCATGTTTGTTTAGAAATACCTTTGTTTGCCGTTATTGAAAATTTTTTAGACAACTTGCTATTAAATTTTTCTCTTGAAATAATGTCAATTTTCACATTTCGCGACATTGTATTTACAGGTATTATATATTAATCTATTAACAAGCGCAAGACCCCGATGTTCGAGGGAATGTGACTATATCTTTGACATTTTCATGACCGGATAGGTATGTCAATAACCTCTCAAATCCAAGTCCAAAGCCACCGTGTGGCATCGTACCATTTTTTCTCAATGACAAGTACCAATCCATGTCATTGATATTTAATCCATGCTCAATCATTTTAAATTTCAATTGTTCGTAGTCATGTTCTCTTAATGATCCTCCAGCCAACTCTCCAAAGTCAGGTAGCAATAAATCAAAGCATTCAACAGTTTTACCTTGACCTTTCATATAGAATGGTTTCTGATTAGTGGGGTAATTTGTTACAAATATAGGGCCCGTTGAAGCCAAGAGTTTTTCATGCTTTATTTGAAGTGAATCGCCCCAACTAACCTCTTCCCCTTGCTGTTGCAAGTATTTTATAGCGTCGGTATACGTTATTATTTGAAAATCTTTCAACAACATATCCCATCTTGACTCAATCAATTCTTTAGAAATATACGTCCCGGTTAAATAATCTGATTTTTTCAATTCGTGAACTAAATGCTTGATCATTCGTTCTGTGAATTTTAACAATGGTTCTAATTCATTCAAATACCCTAGTTCAACTTCCAACATCCAAAATTCACTTAAATGACGAGTTGTATTGGAATTTTCAGCACGAAAACATGGTGTCAATGTCCATACTCTATTCAAGGCACTGGATAAGACTTCCAAATGCAATTGAGTCGATACGGTCAAATATGCATCTTTTGTGAAAAATTCTTTGCTTTTTTCGATTTTAAAATTCTCCCCAGCTCCTTCACAATCCGAGCTTGTTATAATTGGTGGTGTAACTTTAAAAACATCTTCCAGATTAAAAAATTCCATCAATTTGAATTCCACCAAGGACCTCAACCTTAAAATCGAAGATATAGTAGCGGTTCTGTTTCTTAGCACCGGTAAAGTCCTTAAGTACTGCATTGAGGTTGACTTTTTTTGCAATGGGTAATCCGCTGGCACAGTTCCAATTATTTCAAAGCTATGACTTGGATTACTGATGTCAAAATGTAGTTCATAATCTTGTCCTTTTTTTGAAGCGGTCCAATCACCTTTGAAAGAAACCGTTTGACCAATTTGAAAATCTTTAGGGTAATTTGTACCCTTTAATATGACATTTAAATTAGTGGAGCTTGAACCATCAGTAATGTCAACAAATCCAATATTTTTCGAGTTTCTTATCGATTTAATAAACCCTTTTGCTTCAATCAATCCAGGTTGCGCATTTTTCAATTGACGAATTGTTGGTGATAAATTAAACCTTGGAATCATTGATAGTCTTTTATTTTTTTTTTTTGGGGAATAGAATGTATACTCATCATTCACATTCAAACTATATTAGTCATGCTGATGATTCATTAGAATTAATGGTGGAGACGTACTTCCGTAAAGGTTTCAAAGTTGTTTGTTTGACCGAACACATGCCTCGATTAACCAACAAATTTTTATATCCAGAGGAAATAGAAAAGTCATACACAGTTGAAAATTTGAATTCTGATTTCGATAATTATATAAGCCATGCTAAACAGCTACAAACTAAATATAAAGATCAAATGAAGATTATTATTGGATTTGAAGTTGAAGCCATCAATAGTTTACACATTCAATTTGCAAAGACAATAGCTCCCAAATTTCAAATGATGGTGGGCTCAATTCATTTTGTAAATGAAATTCCAATTGACTTTAACAAACAATTATGGAATGAAGCTAGAGATTCCACCACTGATAAGTCTACAAGGTCATTATTCAAACAATATTTCCAACTTCAGCAACAGTTAATACTCGAATTAAAACCAACCGTAATTGGTCACTTTGACTTAATTAGGTTATTTCAAGACGAAGATATAGACTTACAATCATGGCCTGAAGTTTGGTCCATCATACTACAAAATATTAAGCTTGTTGTTGAATATAATGGCTTATTTGAATTGAATTCATCAGCGATCCGTAAGGGTTGGTCAACACCGTACCCAAAAAAAGATATTGCGACTGCTATTGTTCAAAATCATGGTAGATTTTGTTTATCAGATGATGCACATTCGACTAAACAAATAGGACTCAATTATGATAAAACTTATGGTTACATCAAAGAGTTGAATATAGATAAGTTATATTATTTTGATGGAGAATCTATATCTGAACAATTAATATGATCTACCAAACATACAATAATTGACTGCCTTTTCACCACATTTAACACATTTTTGACCTTCTTTTAATTCAGGCTGGTCAAATGGAATACATAATGATTTTGCACCCATTGATGGAGCTTTCTCATCCACCTCTTCGTCTTCACCATCATCTTTCTTTGCTGATGAATCTTTGATATCATCTTCACATTCGCTTGAACCACACCAAGGCGATAAAATAACATTCTTTTTATTTAATGTTGGAACGAAATCTTTCCAGTCTTCAACTAAAACTCTATGATTGTCGAAATCTTGTTTTGCTTTGTTGTACAAATCGTTGTGCATGACATCCAATAATTTTGGAATTTCACTCAATTCACTCAATTTTATAGTGTATTTCTTATTATCGTTTCTTCTTACAATTGTGATTTGTTCGTTGGCTAAATCTTTTGGTCCAAATTCGATTCTAAATGGAACACCTTTCAATTCCCAATCAGCAAACTTCCAACCTGGATTGTAGGTATCTCTCAAATCACTAGTTGCTCTTACTCCTAATTTAATCAATTCGGATTCAATATCCAAAACTCCTTTATTAATTTTGCTTCTTTCATCTTCTGAAGTCTTTGATGTTAAACCAACTGGGATGATGACACATTGATATTGAGCGACTCTTGGTGGTAAGACTAAACCTTTGTTATCTGAATGAGTCATGACCATAACACCAATAACTCTTGTTGACAAACCCCAAGAATTTTGATAAGCAAAAATTCTATCGTCACTGCCATTTGGATTTTCAACTGAAATATTAAACATTTTTGAAAAGTTTTGTCCTAAATGGTGCGAAGTACCACCTTGAATACCTCTACCAGTAGAAGCAATAAACCCTTCAACCGTACTTGTCCAATCACCACCGGCGAACTTTTCATTTTCGGTCTTTTTACCTTTTACAACAGGAACAGCTAACAACTCTTCATAGACACCAGCGTAAAAATCTAAAATTTCCAAGACTTCTTTTTCTGCACCTTCTTTTGTCAAATGAACAGTGTGACCCTCTTGCCATAAAAATTCTCTTGTTCTCAAAAATGGTTGTGGATGCTTAAATTCCCATCTAACAACCGAGTTCCATTGATTCAATTTTAATGGTAAATCTCTATGTGATCTGATCCATTTCGCATAATATGGGTACATAACAGTTTCACTGGTTGGTCTGATCGCAATGTGTTCATCCAATTCAGAATTACCTGCCTTAGTAACCCAAGCAACTTCTGGTGCAAACCCTTCGATATGATCTTTTTCTTTCTCTAAAACCTTTTGGGATACAAACATTGGAAAGTATGCATTTTTAACACCCAATGACTTTATTTTAGTATTGAACCAGTCTTGGATAGTTTCCCATACTAAATAAGAATTTGGTCTAAGAATGTAGCAACCTGAAACGTCATAATAGTCCAACATTTCACCCTTGGTGACAACTTGTGTATACCAAGTTGAAAAGTCTTTATCTTTATCAACAGTTATACCAATTAATTTGGCATCTTCTAATTTAGACGATTCTTTTTCCTTTTTCACAATTGGTTTTGCTTCTTTGACTGGTTCTTGAGAAAAATCAACTTCGATAATTTCAATTTCTGTAGATCTCAAATACTCAATAGCTGTTTTTGCTGGTAATACAGCAGCAGATGATGACGTAGATAATTTTAAATTTTTGCCATCTTCGACTGCTTTAAGAACATTTACATCTAAAACAATTTTTATTTTATCCTTTAATTCCTTCGAGATATTTGCAATTGAAACTTCTTTTGTTGATGTACTGAAAAATTCTTCAACCAAATCATCTTTTGCTAATCTGGGTTCTTTAACATTAGCTTGTTTTGCAATCACATTGGTTGGGGTTGATGTTTCCTGTAACGCAAATACTAAGATTGGAATTGGAGTTGCTGTCTTTGCGGTTTTTGGTTTAAAAACTAATGTTTTTGTTAATAATGCATTATCGTCGGACGTAACGGCTAATGACAAACTAGCCAAAGATTGTTCTAATGCCATTTGATTAATCGATGAAATTGGAAAAAATTTGAAAATAAAATATTTTTTGCAACTAAATCCTGTATATAGTTGGTTTCATACAATTAAAATTTTTTTTTTCTATGAGTCAAAGTTATATTACAACTCTATATGACTACCTTATATATTAATGAAAAGACAGGGGAGGATTCCTCGAGTATAACAGGAACTCAAGAAAAGCCATTTGCTACTGCGGCATTTGCATTGTACACAACTAATCAATTGGATGCCAAGATCTTGGTATTCAAAGATGAAGAAGGATATGTTGAAATTTCAGCTTCTGCCTTGAAAAAAGCCAAAAAAGGTGTTGAAGGCTTGAAGAAAAAAGCCGAAAAGGCCAAAATAGCTGAATCAAAGACTAAAGAAGTTGAATCGAAGTTTGAAGACTTGAAAATCGAGGAAGATAAGTCATTACCACAAGCTAAAAAGATTAAATTGGACAAAATCCAAGAAAACATTGGTCAAAGAGTACAGGTGCATGGATGGATACACAGATTAAGAATTCAAAAAGGATTAGGTTTCATAACTTTAAGAGATGGTACCGGCTTTATTCAATGTGTTGTTACTGGCTCTTTGGCTAAAGCTAGACAAACACAAGAATTGACTCTTGAATCTACTTTAGCAATAAAAGGTGAAATCAACAAATTGCCAGAAGGTAAATCTGCTCCAGGTGGTGTTGAATTGAAAGTTGACTATTATGAGATTGTTGGATTAGCTCCAGGTGGTGACGATTCCTTCACAAATAAAGTCCAAGAAAACGCCGATTCATCATTGTTGTTGGATAACAGACATTTGACATTAAGGGGGGAAACATTATCAGCAGTCATGAAGGTGAGAGCTGCATTATTGAAATCAATTAGAAGATTTTTTGATGAGGAAGGCTTAACCGAAGTAACACCTCCATGTATGGTTCAAACACAAGTCGAAGGAGGATCCACCTTGTTTAAAATGGATTACTATGGTGAAGAGGCTTACTTAACTCAATCATCGCAATTATATTTAGAAACTTGTTTGCCAGCATTGGGTGATGTTTATTGTGTACAAGAGTCATTCAGGGCTGAAAAATCCCATACAAGAAGACATTTGAGTGAATATACCCACATTGAATCCGAATTGGCGTTCTTGACGTTTGATGATTTGTTATCTCATTTGGAAAGATTATATACAAAGTCTATACAATATGTATTGGAAGATCCAATTGCAGGACCTTTGGTCAAGCAATTAAACCCTAACTTCGTTGCCCCAAAAATGCCATTTAAAAGAATGGAATATATTCATGCTTTGGACTGGTTAAATGAACACGGAATAACCAACGAAGACGGCGAAAAATTCAAGTTTGGTGATGATATTGCTGAAGCCGCTGAACGTAAAATGACCGATACAATTAACGAACCAATTTTGTTGATCAGATTCCCAGTTGAAATTAAATCTTTCTATATGAAAAAATGTGAAGATGACCCAAGAGTCACAGAATCAGTTGATGTTTTGATGCCTAATGTTGGTGAAATTACCGGGGGTTCAATGAGATCTTACGAACTTGATGAATTGATACAAGGATTCAAAAGAGAAGGTTTGGACGAAGCTGCGTATTACTGGTTTATTGACCAACGTAAATATGGGACATGCCCACATGGTGGTTATGGATTAGGTACTGAGAGAATTTTGGCTTGGCTTTGTGATAGATTCACAGTCAGAGATTGTTCATTGTACCCAAGATTTTCCGGTAGATGTAAACCATAAGCCATAAATGATAAACCATAGACATGTTAAATAGGATATATACACACCCCGCAACATAAGAAATGTTTTGTAATCAGAAATACAACTGTTGTATGAAATCTGACTACAACGCTTCTCTGTGATCAAACGATTGTATATTCTTGTAAACACTAGGTAGAAAGGTTTTCTAAAAACAATATGACTACGTACAAATCACTACTGAAAACAAATCGTTCAGAAATGTGACGAGAACATTAAGAATATTTATTTTACGTCTGGCAATATCACGATCAAAGAAATACCAATTTGTATTTGAGTAGACTCTCCTCGTAGCAAAATCAGTGATCAAATCAATTCTGAAAATTATTGTTTGAGTCAGTCGCATCCCCTACAAGTCAAGATATATGCCGTTAGCAAACAAATTATTAATTAGAACCCCATATTTTAACCAATTTATCATCACTGACACTAGCCCAGACTTTCCCAAAATCTTTGCCTTTGGAAACAGAACCCCTGATATTCCAATCAACAGCATTGCATAACTTTGAATGGCCTTTAAAAGTCTTGATTAATTGACCAGTATTCAATTTCCACAAATATATCGAACCATCATGGGCACCACTGATTATTAATTCTTCTTGCTGGTCGATTTCATTGTAATATCCAAACGTAGATCTTATTATAAAAGTAGACTGCAGATGTCCAAAAAATTTTCGATATAATATTGGTCTCTCAAAATTGGATATATTCCAAACTTGTAATTCTTCTGGTGCAAAACTTATAAGTAGATATTTTCCATTGGAGGAAACTGAACATGACGTTAATCTGCCTTTCAAAGACTCTTTCAAATTTATACTTGCAACTCTCTTTGTTGTTGCCTCATCGGATATTATGTCAGGGATTTTATAAAAATGCAATTGACGATCATTGTTTGCAGTTATTAATATTTTGCCGTTTGGAGTAATTGCCAAATCATTGATTCTATTGAAATTTGATTCAAGGTTATCAGAATCCTTCATTAAAACATCTTTCGAATCAGAAAACGAATTTGTGCTATCACCACCCTCACTATCGTTTTCATTTCTTCTTGAATCATCATCAGTGACATTATCTGCTTCCGTCTCTTCATCATCTTCCTCGATATTTCCATAAAAATCAAACAACTCAATACCTTCGCAATCAAATATTTTTAAAAATTTGTCAGGACTGCCTATTATAAATTGCGGAGTTGTTGAATTTATATTTAAGCTTGTAACCTTTTTATTTTCAGGCAAAAACTCACAACTCCAAGTTTTGATATCTTGGCCCAATGTGAAACATGTCAACAATTTAAAATCACCATTTGACCAGGTTTCGGACCTTGTATGTCTTTTTTTCTTGATTTCGCCAACCGACCAAATACGAACAACGGTATCTAGACAACAACTTACAATATATCTCTCACTTGGATCCCAGCAACAATATATCACAGCCTTTTTTTTACCACTTGTTGGTTTTGAACTAAAAGGTATAAATGCAGAAGATTCAGCTTGTTGCGTTGGTTCCAATATTTTGATTAGCTGAAAATTTTGTTGTACATCATATAAAATTAATCTACCATCTAGCGAGCCACTGACCATGAATTTACCACTGGGGGAAAATTTAACAAACCAAACTTCATCTTGGTGATAAGTTAATGTTTGTAATAAATTTGTGACATCAAAATTGTTCTGATAAGACATCAGTGGGTTAGTAATCAGTTTTCTTGATTTCAATTCTAATTTTGTTCTAGGTGGTAAGTACAACGGCGATTGAGATTGTTCATACTTGATTGCCTGTTCAATAATTGTAGTTAACTTGGGTATGTCATGATATAAAATAGGAGGTGAATTAAAAAATTTGTTAAAAACGTAATTCATAAATTGGGTAATTGAGTCAAACTGCAAGCCAAAATAAAACGACTCATTATTTAATAAAATAATCGATTCCAGTTCTCTAGTTAATTTATCAATTATTGATTGATCCAAAATCTTGTTGAATTGCTGAATATTTGATATTTTATCTAACAATGGTAGTACTTTATCTGACAAATATTGTATTCGATTTGAGCTTGTGTTTAGCAAAATTGATAAGTTGAATCTACGAGTAAAGTATAATATAAGTAATAAAAAATCATGTAGATTTTCGCCTTGGTATGATAACTGCTTAGAAAATTCAAATAATTGTTGTTGGTTGTTTGCTAATTGAATCAAGTAATCATCAAGAAGGTCAAAATCATGTTTGTTTAAACAGTTGAAAATCCAATCAATTATTGAGTTCTTGTCAGTGGTTGCTCTTATTTGTTGTAGTAGTGTATTTGCAATATCTACATATCCAAGATCTTGTAAAGTATTGACAACCAATTGAAGTTGAAATTCATCAGACATTATAACAAGAAGTGGTCACACTTAGATAGCTATAACCATATGAACCAGGGGACAAAAAAAAAAAAAAAAAATAAATAAATAAAAAATAAAAAAAATGATAGCTTATGTAAGTGCTTCGTCAATATACGGATAAATTTAAAACAGCCACTTGATAACTTGAATTTGAAAGAAAATAAAAATGTTAAGCCAAAACGGGTAAAAGATTGAATTCTTTCAAGTTTTGATACAGAGCAATCTGTATTATATGATATTAATTTTGCCATATCCTGTAAGTAGGAGCCCATTCTTTAACAGTAGGTGCAAACTATTTGGTGGCAAAATAGAATTCTAAATGACGTATGTTTTTAACCATATTGCATAAAACGATGATAAACAAAAATATACTCAGGTGAGACACATCGTTTCATCATCACTATCAAGCTGAGTATGATTATCGTTTCTTTGAACTGATAATCTTGTTATATATTCGTCATCTAAACATAAATTTATATGAGATTACAAAGTATACTTGAAATTGGTTTAATAGGCAGTAAATCTAAACATAATATTAACAATTATTTTTATTAGAGTTAAAAAAAAATATAAGCAAAAATTTGATAAACTGTGCCTGTAATTCAAATTTTTTATAGTAGGTAGATCGTTCAAAATCAGTACAGCAACACAGGAGCATCTGAATTAGCTCTTCTTCTCCTTCCATTCTCAATTCGATACACGCCTTACTTTTACGTGATAAATTTGAAACGCACAGTGACTTAATAATTTAGAAACAATTCACAAATTCGTAAATTAGCCATTTTTTTAAAGTTAAATTCTACAACACACGCACCAACCTCTGTTCTTTACTAATGCAAACGCACCCGTAGATGTTTCAACAGACTAACTAATACAGCAAATTATATAAATATACACCAACCAATAGTTTTGAATAATTGAGATCCTCACTATAAGCTTAAACGAATATACATAAGTGATTTAACTACACAAATAGGAGTTTAAATCCAAGTATTTCACAATCTTATCATATTCACAGAATCCTCCGTACACTATGGATTCTGTCACTTTTCAGTATTTATTACTATTTTCAGTATTATAATCACGTTACTGCCCTATTCACCCAATTGCACTATGATTCAAAGCGAAAATAAACTTTGAAAAAACGAGTGTACTGTAAATATTCTAAAACTGGATTTACCTATTGTTTGAATTGTGATACTTTTTTTTGGTTTTTTTTTTCTTCAATATATATACATATTTCTATTTTTATTCTTTTTCCATTGTAAATGCAACTATTATTTTATTATTGTTAATTTTGATATATATCAAAACACATTTGTCATCATCCTCATCATTATCATCATTATCGATTTCATGTTTAAGCCAAACACAAGTTGAGTGTCCTATTATAAAATTTATCATTTTACTCCTTTGTTACAACACGTTTAGTTTTTGCGATGGGTTCTAAAAGGTTAAGATTATCAAAAGTGTGTGATTTTTGTAAACGAAGAAAAGTCAAGTGTGATTTAGGTAACCCTTGTTCGACTTGTGTTAAATATAAAAAATCTCCTTGTACCTACAGTGAGACAACACATCTAGTCAAACCAACGAAACATTTGGACTCATATTCAAGCTCAAATTCAACAGTTACAAATTCTAACCCAGTGGCTTCAACTTCAAATCATCACATGATTTCTCCACCTTTAGATGAATCAAACAATTTTTTATCAACTTCTAACGCTTCGAACAACAATCAAAGCATACTCAGATATGATGTTGAAAATGGCGAGCAACTGCCACCACAAGATGTCCAAAGTGAACTAATACTTTTAAAACTGAAAATAAAAAGTTTAGAAGATTCATTATCAAATGCTTATACTTCTCCAAATTATAAATATAGCCCTAATTCCAATGGGACTGCCAATAATAGCAATGGAAGTTTTCTAGAGTCAACATCAATGATTGGCCATAATCCAATCGAAAGTGAATTTGACAGCTATAGTTTTTACCACGGCTACAATCCAATAAAGAACAAAGAACCAATCAGAAGAAGAAATTTTGGTCCTTTATCTTGGATAATTCTAATAAAAATTGATAATACCTTGTCAACCGTCTGGGAACAGCTACATTTGGCAAAAGAAAAGAAACAATATCCTGACATGTTGAATGGGTCCAATCCTACGCAAGTTGACAAGGACTTTTCTGCAAAAGTAAATGACGAAGAAGGTGCAAACGATTTGAAACCGTATCGAGAAATGAGTGTTGAAAATTCGCTGAAATCAGAAGAAACTAGTTTATCTAAAAAAAAATTGAATGAAAAAGCTATATGTCTAGGTTTAAGTTTTTATAAAAATGGGTTAGACGAAGAATTGGAGTTGGTTGAAAAGATTCGTTTGGTTTTGCCCAAAAAGAAAGTTTTATGGATTTTATACAAGCGATTTTTCACACAATTGTATCCTGCATTTCCTTTTTTGGATGGAACTGATTTAAAAGCCAACTTGGAGAAATTGATTGATAAAGAAAGTTATGAAAATGAAACAATCACGGTTAAAATTGAAAAGAGACTAGATTTTGCTTACTTGGGAATATTATTATTAATCTTGAGATTCAGTTATGTATCATTGTTTTCGTATGATTCAACAATCAACGAGTTAAATTTTCAATCCGATGACCCATCGCCTGAAGCTCAATTGATTAAATTTTTATTGAATAATCCAATAAGTATTGACGTTGTCTCTATCTCAAGACTATGCTTTAACCAATTTAACACTATGAAAAGCTCAAATTTAACCTTGATGCAGTTGGCAATGTTGACAAGAATGTATCATAATCTAGCCCCAGAAGAAGGTGACGGCATAGATGGGGGTGACGCGCAGGTTTTTAATTCAATGTTAATTAGTATGGCAATGCAAATTGGTTTACATAGAGAGCCAGATAATTATTCTGATTATGATTCAATCAATGATGAAAAAACAAACCATTTAGGTAGGAAGTTATGGTATTTGATATTAGTGCATGATTTGAATAACGCATTGGAAAATGGTAATATGATACACGTAAATCCAGCTAGCTTCGATACCAATTTGCCTTCATATAAACCGGGAATTAATAATAATGTTGATGACTTGGAAATGGAAAAAATATCAGTCGGTTGCTTTCAAAACTTTGCTGCTAATTATCAAGAAATTTACGAATTGACTCAAATGATGTTCAAAATTAAGGGCACTATTAATTTGAAGCAGTTGGCTACAAAAATGGAAAAAATTGAAATTCATTTTAGGGAAAGGTTTAGTACGATTGCTTCAACTTATGATTTAAATTCAAATCAACAAGAACTTTTACCATCTACAATAAAACTAAAGATATTTCTAACTGGTCATGTTTTCCTCACGTCGACGTACTTTCATATTTTCAATCATTACGAACGAAAAGAAAATTTCAATTTGGCTTATTACTACTTGAAAAAAATATTTGCTTTAATAATAGATGAAGTGATGCCATTTTTTTATGAATGTGTTTCGCATAAACGTAATGTATTTAAAAATTCAATTGACTTAATTGCAACCCCAAAATTTGAGGTTATTGGACATAAATCTTTGGTTATAATTTTATCAATACTATTAAAATTCAGGTATTCTATTCATAAATTTGAAAACAGCCCGAATCATCATGTTAAAATGAATTCAAATAGTAAAGATGACCATTATTACAAGTTTCATTTTAATAAGCTAACTTCGTGTTATGATTTGTTAATTAAATGCAGAGATATATTTAGGGATGGTATAGCAAGATTAAGTCATCGATATTATTACGCTTGGAGAATTACAAAAGCACAAAACTTTCTACAAGCTATATGTGATGACGATACTTTTTTGAAAAATTTCAAACCCAAATACAAAATTGATTTTTTTAATATGGATATGTTGGTTGAGTTGCAATATATTATGGATAAAGCTTTAATGAAAATCAAACAACAAAAAAGATCAGCTTCGACTTCAGCGCCATCATATTATGGTACAAATACTTCACCAGTCGATTCCATGGGCTCGTCTATAGTCGATATGAATGATTTTAAAACAAACCCCCAAATTGACTCAATTTGGCTACAAATGATGAATCACAAAAATAACAACATCACCACGGATCAAACATTAAACTATTCTAATGATTTTTCCACAACAGCAGTGGGGTCAATAAGCTATGAACAACCAAATTATATGAATTTCAGCTACGATCCAGTTGATCCCACAAGTTTTGGATTATTTGAAAATTTTCCAATCGATGAAATGTTTAAAGATTTCACCTAACTGTCTATAGTCTAATATATATTTATTTTCAAAAGCTTTTGTTTATAGTTCACGTTTTAGTTACGTAATTTGTATGTATAATTCTAACAATAATTATAGAAAAATCGAAAATAAGATAGTTAGTTGATCATGAATAAAAAGGCAGTTATTTATTATTTTTAGTACAAAATTTAGTCAAAATCGTTATCATGATATTTACTCAAACATTTGCAAAGATTATTCGTTATTTTCGGTGTAAAGTTTTAATAAGTCTTCCAACGAAGGTTCGTCAGCAGCCAATTTATTTTGATCCCAATCCACAACCAATGGAGCTTTGAAAACATCAGACGCTGTGGTTTCTGAACTAGTATCACCTTCCTGTAAATGATTAAAAGTTTCGTAAATCAATTCATAATCCAGTTGGCTGAAAATCTTATTTGACCAATCAACACCTTTTACAGTAACTGTTTTACCATGGTCGTAGAAATGAGTTTGTCTATCATTTAAAAAAGGAAAACAATTATGTAATAAAACTTTGCTTCTATCATCTTTAATGAATTTATCGACAAATAATCTATATTGATCATAGGTTGGAATTTTATCTTGCATTAAATCAATTTGAAAGTCATGCTTTGGTTTCGATGGAATTGAATCGTAAGTTTTTTGTAAGATATTATACAACTTATTGGATAATGGAATCTTAGCATTATGGAATATAGTTATAGTAGCTGGGCTGTTTTGTAAAGATCTGAATAAAGACATTGAAGCAATTGGTGATTATTTTTCTCAGATTCTACCCCCTACTATTGCAATCTTATCAATGTCGGAAAATATGATAACATGACACAAGTTTTTTTTTTTTTTTTTTTTTTTTTT
>JAJMKJ010000021.1:0-11146 GCA_030569255.1 Insectozyma sakaeoensis | reverse complement strand
TTAAGACTAGATTTAAGAAATCCAATTAATGGCGATGGGTTTGGTGTTGGCTATTATACTGAACACACACCATGTTGTTTTAAAGCAATAACACCAGCTTGGAATAATGTCAACTTGAATAATTTATCAAAGTCAACCGAATCAAATTTGGTTTTTGGTCATGTGCGAGCTTCCACTCAAGGGGTGTTGTCTGAAACAAATTGTCATCCGTTTATGCATAATAATATAATGTTTATGCATAATGGTGGGATATCTAAGTTTGAATTAATAAAGAAAAAATTAATAAACTATATTGATGATAAGTATTTTTTATTAATTCAAGGCTCAACAGATTCGGAGTGCTCATTTGCATTATTTCTACATAATTTGGATAAATTAGGTTATGGGGACGGTGGTGTTGTGCCACATACTGTATTAAAAAAGGCATTGTTACAAACTATAGGATTAATTAGAGATTGGCAATTGGAAGTTACCAATGAACCAAGTTTATTAAATTTTGCTGCAACTGATGGCAGGTCGGTTGTAATAAGTAGGTATATTACATCGTCAATAGATGAAGCTGCAAGTTTACATTTTTCCACTGGATCCAAATTTTATGAATATAATTCAGGGCTATTTAGAATGGAAAGATTGAATAGAAATCAGGATGTTATATTGGTCTCGTCTGAGCCTTTGACATTTGAACGTGGTGATTGGTTATGTGTGCCGACAAATACTATCATTACAATTACAAATAAAAATACAATCTTGATGCACCCAATTGAGGATCAATTTTATAACACAAATGAAAGATCGTCTGGTTTGGCAATGAGCAAGGGTTTAATGAATGTATATTGAGTTACAATTTAAAAGTTTAATGAATGTATATTAACTATTACTAGAAGATCTTTTAAGGGAATTATTATCATCTTCTACTTCCTCGTCGTTATCATCATCATTGTCATTATCATCTCTATCATGTTCATCATCGTTCTCTTCTTCTCTATCTTCAACTTGCTCTTCATCGTCATCACTCGAATCATCTTGTGGTGTATTTGTCAATTGTTGTGACATGTAATTTAAATGATCATCTTCAAAAACTAACCCCGTCTTCACTTCTTCTATTATTTCTCCTAATCCTTCTTCGAATGTATCTTCGTCACCACCTAGTATTGCATTGTATTTTTCTCTTGTATCATATAACACATGTGAAACGTAATCTTCCCAAACTTCACTTTCAACTTTTTCATTTATTGAATCACTCAAGGAATTGGGGTATAGTTGAACAAATTTAACAACTTCTTCAGCTATCAATGTTAAATGGCCCATGAATCCAAGTCTCAAGCCATTTGATTTTTCGTAATCATCACACAATTTTTGGCCCTCTATTATTTTATTTGTCAAATCTCCTTGTGCAAATAAATCTATTGCCAAAAATTTGTTATACCCAATATCCATCGATCCATTCAAAATTTGTTGTACAATATCGAATACCACGTTATGTAAAAAATTATTCCAAGGGAATTTGAAAAACATTGATAAAATATTACTTACAATTTGTGTATCATATAATGCAACTTTTAAATAATCACCAATTACTGGATTATTCCTAATTTCTTCCTCTGTATGATTTACACTTCGTTCTTCGTGCTCTTTTGATTCATGTTCCATAATTATCACTTCATTATACTTGAAGCTCACAGGATCGAATTCCTTCATTTTATTTCTCAACTCATCTCTTTCTTTAACCACGTCATATCCTTTGGGATCATTTAACAACGCCATATTCGAACAATGTAATAATTCGGCAATTAATTCACAGATTTTGAATCTCTCAAATCCTAATGGTTCAATATCGCCAAATGGAGTTTTTAATTTTGCTTCTTCCTCTTTAATCAACAAATTGTTAAAATTACTAATGTTGCTACCAAATACTTTTAATAAATGTCCCAAATATATAGGATCTCTACCTGTTGGTGGATGAGATTCTAAAGTTATATATAATACAGGTAAAACATCATAGTCAGAATTATTTTTTCTAATAATCTCAATTATGATCCCAACACCGTTTGCTAAGGCGTATCCACCTTTTAACATTTGATCACATAATTTAGTCATTGACTTTTCCGAAACCAACTCTCTGGTCAATTCATTGGGTCCTATGCAACTATTATCGGTCGAGGAATTAGCACTGATTGTAATTATAGCTTTAATAACATCCAGGGATTCCTCTAAATTATCCAACAAACTTGAAATTAAATTCTGATTTTGCAAAAAATCAATCATACCAGTTGAGTTATCTGGTTTATCTATGGAAATTAGTTTCAATAAGAAATCCATTAAAGGAGGATTTGACAAATGCTTTATAAATTTTTCAACCAAATTTGGTTCATTTTCAATCAAATATGTAATCATCTCATCACATTTCATATCTAGTAAATGCTCCATTATCTTCATGAAATATTTCGATAAATTTATGTTCAAAGGTGAATCTAATATGTTCCATAGTCTATTCAAATTGGCGGTAGATTCCATTACTGTATCTGTTAATGACCATACATCTGCACTCAAAATTTCAGCTGCTAATGTTGCTCTCTTTTCATTAATATCCTCTTGAGTTTCCTTTTCTTCTTCTTCGTCTTCATCTTCGTCTTCATCATCATCGTCTTCTTCTTCTTCTTCATCATCATCTTCTTCTTCTAAATCTTTAATTTCATCATCACCTTTTTTCTTATCATCGCCCTTTGCTTCTTTCTCATCACCTTGTTCTCTATCATCCTCCTCTTCGTCCTTTTTCGTAGGTTCCTTATCCGCGGGTATTTTACCTTCATCGATCACTAAATCTACCAAATATTTGATAACTACTTCTTGTCTCAAAAAATCCAACAACACTGGATTGTTACTTAATAATTCTTGCAATAAGTCATTTTCTTTCAATAACTTCAATAATGTCTCAAATTGATCACTCTTTTCATTCTCTAATAAAGTGGATATATTAGATAATGACGTAAAACCATTACTAAATTTCCAGAACGATCCTGACATTGTATTTTCTAAATTGTTGTCAGTTCTTTATTACTGGAAATCGTGAATATTTTTTTTTTTTCTCTAAACTTTAAAATTAGAAAAAAAAAAATAAGAATTGAACAAAAAAATTGTCAGAAAAATTGATTAGAAGAAAAAATTTCATTCATTATTGTATAGTATCATGTTTAGAAGGTTTTTAGCTACCGCTGCAGCATCAACTCCTTCACCAACCAGTCTTTTAAAGCTTTCCTCAAATGCTTCTAGGGATTTATATGCGATTGCTAGCATCAACAATTTACCATACCTCGTCAGAAAAGGAGATTTAATATATTTACCATATAAAATGAAAAATATACAAGTTGGAGATTCAATCATTTTGAAGAAAGTCACCACAATTGGAACGCCGACTTATACATATAATGTAAAAGATGGTATACCTGAGAACATGTTCGAATTGAGAGCCAGTTGTGTTGAAATCACAAGGGAACCCTTAAGAGTTAAAGTCCATAAAAAACAAAGATGTAGAAGAACCAAGAGAATCTATGATGAACCACTACAAACGGTCTTACGAATTAACCATTTACAATTATCGGAATAATCTTGTTTATAGCTTGTGTATAAAATAAACAAATACACATAAAATTACATTGGGGGAATTTTACCAACAAACAATCGATTGTCTATGTACTATGCTAACATGGTTACTGTATTCAGATTAAGCTTATGCTTTCTATATGAATAGAAAAATATTGTTTCACAATTAAATGCAGTTTGTTTCAAAATTATGTTGTCCGTCCAAACTTGGTTAGTGTTCAATTCTCGCGATTAGAACTAATAGGCAATTGGCACTTCAAATCAGCTGTAACAATTCTTCAATTTTCAATATTGGAAAAGGCAGCAAAATCAATTTCTAAGAGAAAAACAAGAGTATGTTCTCACTGATGAGCTACTGTCCATATAATTTTTTTCATTTAGTATATTATATAGCTCGGCTTCTACCACTTCCGTCAGAGTGCAAGTTTTGCAATAGACGACAAATAGAACCATTTTTTACAACTTACCTGATAACCTTGGCAAGTAACAGAGGTATTCTAAAAAAGGTTCATGTTGAAACTATCTTTATTATATTTCCTGAGGCTATTAAATTGTTGATGTTGATACTGCCTCGTACACTATTTTAGTATATCTTATATTATATCTATTATATTATACTATATTTAAAATATCGATGGTTACAATTAATAATAATAACTATAGCGCTAAAGACCAGAGAATTGAAGTTTTCTCTCTTTTTTATATACATATATTCGGTAAAAACTACAGACGTATACAGCATAATCTTAAAATTTAATCCTTGGTTCATATTATTATATTTTACTGCTTCTCACATCACTGGGAGACGCTACATGCTTGAACAAATATTACGATGTCATGGTATACTTAACACAAGCGAATTAAAAATTCTCGAAATTTGGTTTAAACCAACATTCTCCGGTGATTGACTGGATATGAACTATTGAAGCAAACATAAAAAATTCATTATATGAAACCCCAATCACTAAATTAATAAATAACCAAATTATGGACCTAGCTGGGAAACCAGTCTCAAATCTATCATTTCGAAGTCAATCAAAAAAACAATTTCTTAGAGATGATAACACTATATATCCGATTCTTCCTCATATATGTATGGTATTACTACGGCTGATTGGAAAAGATATTGGCAAGCGCAAAAGAAATTCAAAATGAATAATCCGGGCACTATTGAGGTATTACATTGCTTTCAACTCGGTCACCGACTACGACTCCTCCACTCAAAAAGTTGTTTCGATTCAGCCGTTCCTAATGGAAGTTCACCAATGTGTCTATCTGAAAGAAATTTCACTCGTATATATGAGACATGTCCAGTCAGCAAAGAATGGAAGTCCATCGCAATTTAGATATACACACATTACCGACTTTATTCACAATTAGGTCCATAGTGGTCAATCCAAAGATTTTCAAATCAGCTGTTACAAAAAATGATCGTTACCTTTTCATGACTTTGGAAACGACGAGGATCTCCTCCCCTCAATTGGATCCCGCAATTAGCAGTAGTCAATTGCCACAGCTCATTCATCAAATGATTTAATATTCCCGCTATTTAGTCGACCACAGCGCTGCTCCCGGGTGACTTAATTTTTTAATTACAATATTAAGCCGTATACGCTATAGACAAACAACAAGGCATCACGTAAGATGCTAGGTTCTTCGATATAGACACGTAGTTTATAGGGTTTTCACCTAATACTAGTTGTCATGCCTGTGGTTTTGAGCTAGGCCAGATCTTCTAGCCCCTGGGTTCGACCCCGTTTTAGGATCCTCGGTACTCGGCACGACAAGAGGAAAAACTTGATCCTTAATGCTAAAACTAATACCGGCGTAATACCATAACAACAGACTCTAAAATGCTCAGGATGTTTAGTCTATATTTACATAAACTAGTTTATCTGAATTTATACGTACAAAAAAAAAAATACCATAAAAAAAATTATTCCAAAAAATGTAAAATCTACAGATTTTTATTTACAATTTGCGCAGGTCGCCTTAGTCCAAATGTTAAAACCAACTATTCAACTAAGAATTTAAAATTTTAATTTTGAAGCTAGTGAGGATGTTTTTGCTATATTTCGGATATTGCAACTTTTTCGTGTTTTAACCGATTATCTCGTAATTTTCTCCAACGCGAAACTTGCGGAGAGAAATAATTTTAATCAATTATGAGTAAAGATACATCACGACAGTTACCGTTTGCAGACGCAGCTACGATAGGTATGAATCGTCCTTAGATGAGTTGGACAATACTAACAATTTATAGTACGAGCACATCAAAAAGATGCTTATTTCGAAGCTTCGTATTTGAGTCAAATTCAAGATTTCTTTCACATTCTAAAAGGACAAAGATTTATAAACAATTATCCTCAAGAGTTAACAGTGTTATCCAAAGCCTTATATTTATTTTTAACAACAATGATAGGTGCCCGAACTTTAGGCGAAGAATATGTTGATTTGATTTATGTTTCTCGAACTGGTAAAAGATTGCCTAAACTCCTACCAAGATTAGGATTTTTAATATCATACGCCCTTGTTCCTTACATAATGAGTAGAATAATCAAAAAATTGAAGAATAAAGATGAAAAACTATATTCTACTTACTACAACATATTGGATACGTTGTTAAATCTACATATTGCATTATTTTACTTTAAAGGAGAATTTTATTCAATCTCAAAAAGAATCTTTGGTTTGAGATATGCTTTTGGCCATCACAAGGAGCCCGAGAAAATGAAGCAAAATAATTACTCGTTTTTGGGTGGTTTAATCATAGTACAGTTTATTGTTAAAAGTTTAATCAGTCTCAAAAATTATAATGATGAAAACAATAGTTCAGAAGTATCAGTTATTCAGACTCACGATAAGGTAGAGTCTATACAACAATTACATCAAATCAGTGATAACTTCGATAAGTCTTTGGTTGTTGATTTATCAAATCCTAAAGTGTTACCTTACTTGCCAGAATCCTCACGAAATTGTATGTTGTGTTTGTCACCGATGGTAAACCCTTCAGCAGCTAACTGCGGTCATTTATTT
The DNA here is from genome assembly GCA_030569255.1 of Insectozyma sakaeoensis. Classification (NCBI taxonomy): domain Eukaryota; kingdom Fungi; phylum Ascomycota; class Pichiomycetes; order Serinales; family Debaryomycetaceae; genus Insectozyma; species Insectozyma sakaeoensis. Next base: position 4,510 of record JAJMKJ010000021.1, on the reverse strand, counting down.
TGCTGGGACTGTATTGTTGACTGGATAAGAGAGAATCCAGAATGTCCCCTTTGTAGGCAGCAATGCTGTGAACAGCATCTATTACCACTTAAGTAGTAATGAATCGACAATAAATAATTGAATAATGAACAACTTTTGCATCACTTGTTTTAGCATCTAAGGGTACTTGGAAATACGCATTTTTCACATCAATCAGGGTAGTGAAAGCTTTACCTGCTATTTCGTTCGTTAAGTCCCCTGTTGCTAATGGAGGTCCTGCGTCAAGCTCAACATGTCTATTCAACTCACGTAAATCAATCAACAATCTGTATGTACCATCTTTCTTTGGAATTAAGAACCAAGGGTTCTGATACTGACTGTTACTGTATCAATTGTTCATTATCAAGCATCTGTTGTAATATCTTAACTGCAGCTGAAAGATTACTCCCTAATGGTATAGTCTTTGCCTTCTACGGAACATGATCTTTCAAATGAATTTGAACGGGTGGATGACCTTCGGCACTCAATTTTCCAGGATACGATCCTTCAATAAAGAATACATCTTTGACTTCATTAGCCTTCTCGATGAAGTATCTTTTATTTGTAGCATCCATAATTAAACTTTTGAACGCTGTACTCAAAACATTACTTAACTCTTCATTATCCAGGATTTCCAGCACTTCCCAAATTTGTATAGTGTATGGTGTTCGCTTTATTTCACCTAATGGTATCCGATGTATTTAATCACCCAATCTGAACCGAATTTGTCGCGAATCATCGTCCTCATATTCTCTAGCAAATTTATATTTGTGAGTGCTAGTTGAATTAAATTATGCTCAATAACAAAAGGTATAAATTCAGAAATAATACCAGTTGACTCGTGTATACAACTATAGATGATTATAAGCTTTGCTTATTCACCCCGGTGTACCCACTGACCAGATTTTATATAAGTTACTTCTAGCATTTCATTATTAACTCAAGATAAATACTCACTTAAGAACTCTCTTTATAAAATATTAACTTAACTCTAATTTACCCTAAAATTCAATTCCATTTTCACTTGGGAAATACCATTATTTTTATATACTTGAGTTTTCCATTATATAGCTGCTAATGTACAATGTTTTAACCTAATCTTTTCATCTTCACTTTCAACTTATGTAATAACACAATAATATAACATCTCTAATTTTATTTTTCTTCATTCAACATATATTTAACTATAAAATTCTATACGATTAATATATGAAGCCCCCTATTGTAGAGAGGGAGCACGTATGGAAATTGGCTAAATTTACCTCACTTTCGTGTCATAACCAATTTCCATACATTATTAGACAAATGAGAAACACCTTATAAAAAATGAAAAAGTTCGATTTACATTAGTGTTCATAATCCATACCTAAGTTGCGAAACTTCTGTTGAATAAACACCCAAAAAAAATTATGTCAATACAGTGTCAAGGAAAAAAAAAATATATATTTTCAATGGTAACTTCATAACTGAAAATTTAACATTGAAGCATATACTCAAGGGAAACATTGAGAGTACATTCTGACAATTGGAACAACACTATTTCAAAGCAAATAACATTGTACGGTGATTGCTCCTTTATCGTATAGGTAAAGTTAGCGATGGAGAAATGCTTATTATTCAATTCTGAAATACATCGCCTGAAAAAATTTTTAAATCTTGTTTTTAATGGATTAGCAACAATAACAAATTTTATGGCTATTGTTTCCTTTAGCACAAAAATTTAGTGCCGTGTTACTCCCTAACCAAAAATCAAAAGACGTAACCATTACATCTCTAAAATTATTTTATAACACACATGGCTACTACCCAGGAATACATGGCACGTATAAATACAAGTTGATTATCCTTTGTTTTTAGTCAACAAAAACATGTTTCACTATCAAGTCTTCTTTGTTTTAACATTATTGGTTGCTGTAAATGCGGGTATATTGAGCACAAGAAGTGTACCAGAGGTTAAAACCCTTAAATTAAGTTACCAGACGGTCGAGAATGAACACCAGAAGAGAAGTGGCAATGTAGTTTCAGCGGATGTAACTCATAGAACGTATTACAGCGTTGAAGTTAAGGCGGGTTCAAATCAAGACCCTGTTTATGTTGCTTTTGATACTGGATCTTGGGATCTCTTCATTCCAGATGATGATGTTTCTTGTACATATCATTGTCAAAATAATGGTGTTTTTCATGCAGAAAATTCAACAACCCTTATCAAAACAGGAAAGAACCAATCTTCAATCTATGGTGTCTACCCAAATACTTATGGACAATATGGTGAAGTTGTTAAAGACACAGTTTCAGTCGGTGATATTTCTGTTAAAAATTTGACATTTGTACTTGCTCATAATATTACTATTTTTAGTCAATCTTGGTTTGGTGTTGGTGTTAATCCACTGCCTGAAAAAAGTTTTGTTTATGAAGCGTATAAACAAGGCGCTATTCCAAAATACGCCTATTCTTTTTATTTGGGTGATAAATCGACTAATGGTGAAGTTCATTTTGGTGGCTACGACGCTGCCAAACTTGAAGGTGAATTCGCCTGGCATCCAATAAAAAGTCTGATCGAAGTTCATGCTGATTACATGGTAGTCAATGGACACAATATCACTTTGAATTATACCCCTCAACTTGATACTGGGTATCTAGCTGGTGTATTGCCAGAGCCAGCTTATTCTCAGTACGTTGAGGCAATTTTCGAAAATCAATCAGACTACAATAAAAAACATAATATTATTGATTGTGCTTCATTAGAAGGTAAAACATTTACCTATTCGTTCAATGGTAATCCACTTACTTTACCATTAAAATCTTTTGTCAAACCAGACGGAACTGGAATATGTCATACTTATATTCTGAACGGTACCTGGCCTACGGTCGGATCATTTTTGTTTAGATACGCATATATTGCCGTTGATTTTGAAAATAAAAGAGTTGGTGTTGGTCAATATAAAAACACGACTGAAAGTAATATCGTTTCATTTTGATCAAAGAACATAATTAGCATTTTTTGTTTCGATTTAAAGTACTAGATTATTTCCTCCCAGTTACTCTTTAATTCAAGAAACAGAGGAAGTCTAACATTTGGGAGTAAGATTGAAAGTAAATGTACTCAACTTGTTCATATCATCGCCATCAATTGTTTCAACATGTCAGACCAACCTTTTTTTCTAACAACAAGGCATCACTAAAGGTGCTAGATTTTTCCATATAGACATGTAGTTTAATATAGTTTTTGCCTTATACATACGATAAAAAAAAAAATAAAAAAAAAAGCCAAGGAATACAAAAAATCAAAAGGAAAACTTTAGATTTTAGTCAATAAAACCGATTAGATGAAAGTAGAAAGATCTTAAATCTAATTATATAAATGTAAAACTAAGAATCAAACAAAAAGGTTATACCCGGAAAATTGTGATACATTTCACAGAATAAATCTAGGTCATTTCACAAAATTTGGCGATGGTGAAAAACGGTGCGAATCATGCCATGAAATAATTAATGGACATCAATTTTTTGAACATTTAGTTACACACTGTCCGATTTCAAAACAAATTTGGCAAGCATTCCAAGTTCCAAACCTAAGACCACTTCTTACTACAATAATCTGTAACCCGGAATTGAAAAAAACTGAAATCATCAAATTTGACCGATACCTCACGGCTATTCTACGATTTAGATCAATGCGACTAGCGGATGATGCTTGGCAAACTAACAAGGTTACAACCAAGCTAATCAAAAAATGGGTATCAATCTTTCGACTTAACCAATAACTTAAACCTCATAATTCAACATCAACGACATAAGGGTTTTCACTAAATCTAGTTTCCCTTACACAACAACAAGAAAACGTTTTTAAGTTTAATTTGGATATATAATTATATTTATAGAATTTAATAAACAATGTTTGAAAAAAAAAAACGAACTTCATGAAAACTTTTATATTAACAAAATAAATTATATGCAAAACATCAATCGTCTAACACTCTGCATTAATAGATTAAATCACCAGAATAGGGCCCTTGTTATCATATATAACTATGTATTATCCAAATATACACATAAAACCACCAATCTTGCCACAAACATATACATAACTAAAAAATCGCCGCCCCCACGCAAAAGTTTCAAGAAAACTTTTGCGAAGTTTTGGACAAAACTATAACCAATACTGTCACGTTTAAATTCACTCAAAACATCAAGAAATAGAGTATCATAGACATAAAAATAAACAAAAAATACATATGAGTAGGAATAAAAAGCCAAAAGCGTACTTTGACATGTTTCCAAGGAAAATTGATGGATTGTGAAATTTGGCGATTTTTTGCAAAAAATAAACACTTGAGGTAAGGATGCAATAAACACTTGAGGTAAGGATGCAATAAACACTTGAGGTAAGGATGCAATAAACACTTGAGGTAAGGATGCAATAAACACTTGAGGTAAGGATGCAATAAACACTTGAGGTAAGGATGCAATAAACACTTGAGGTAAGGATGCA
>JAJMKJ010000020.1:72593-150077 GCA_030569255.1 Insectozyma sakaeoensis | reverse complement strand
GTGACAAATGTAGTCAACCACTCTGATTGACCGATTATTTCACCTAGTTTAGGGAAAAATTTACTGATTGTTTTTAAATCCAACAACGAAGCCAATGGAATAACTAAAAATATAATGAACCCGTAACTCAATACAATTATGAATGTTATGAAATAAGATTTGAATAATCTCTGTAAATAAGTCAATTTAAAATTTTCCCATATTATATCTTTTGGTGCTGGTGCTAAACTAACGATTAGTTTGTAAACTCTTGGATCTAATATACTTTGAGCTGCCATCTGAGCAGATGCAACCGAATCCATAGTAATAAACGCCGATGATATTTGCTTAAATTCTTGATTTTCTTTGACATCAATTGTCGTCAAATCACCATCAAATTTGTTTTGTATTAATCTAATCTCATCATCAATTTCAACAAGCTTTTTTGATAATTCCCTCACCGCTTCTTCTTTAACTTTATTATGAATTGGACGCGAAAGCAATAAGTTGACAGCTGGAATCTTTTGTTCATTGTAGATATCTATGTTCAACTGATACAATGATGCATACAAATTTTCAAGCTGATATATTATGTGTTTTCGTTTTTCAAATAACTTCTCTAAAGGAGACCAATTATAGATTAATTTGGCATCCATCACTTTGCCAATACCTAAATCTTCAATGAATTTTTTCAATTTCTCTCTTTTCAAGAGTTGTTTTGGTATGCCATCCAACCTGATTGTTCTATCGGTTATTGAATTTTGTGAAGCCAAGTACTTTTGCCTAGTTCTTAAAACAGTGTTTGTAAAATCGTAAATATAATAAAACACGACAAATGAAAATATATAGGTGAATATTGGATATACCCAAAAAAACTTTGGAAAATCATGGTTAAAATCAGGTGGTTGAGAAGGTTTAAGAAAAACATTCTCCTTGTCATAAGTTCCCGTAAAATAATATCTAATCGGACTCAAGATGAAAATTGCCATTATACCTAGGATGAAAAATATTTTGATCCCCATTTTGAAAAATGCTAAAAAGACATACGAGTCTAAGCCTGAACTAGATAAAATATCTTCATCGTCAATATCATACACAACCTTGATCCAGCCAAATAGATTGTTGGGTAATGGTTTTAAACACTGGCTACTCTTCCTTAAGGTCCTCACTGCGTATATATGAGGCCATCGATACCGCAAAATACAAAATAACAAAAATAGCCAAATTCCAGATACCAAGGTCAAAGCTAGTTGTGTTTTAAACACTCGCTGTTGTCCAACCTTTTGTAACGGTTCATTTGGATTTTTATTATCACCGTCGATGATTAACCAACCAACTTCTAGAATGTCTAGCAACGACATTGCAGTCTTGACAAGACAGAATAATAGGATGAGAGGTTGGATGAAAAATGTCTGGAATTGACAATAAAACTTTCGTTGATTTAGTGATACTAACAAAAAAAAATTTTGGTATAAACACAGCATTTGCGCGCTAATCTTCGTTCCGCAAAATACGCGACCAAATAATCAAAACATGGCAATATAATATATATATATTACGTAAGCTTAACTTTCAAACCTTAATTGCAACACTGGAGCGAGAAAAAAAACAAAAAAACGCTGACGGTTTGGCACTAAGTTTTTTGCCTTGGCTACAAAAACTTTCTGAAAAACTGGTAGCACTTTGTACATGTATATTAATTTAGGCACATATCAACAGCAACATGAAATTATTTATCATTCTAGCATTTTATATTTCGTTTTGTTGGGCGTCGAGTTTTACAGGCAAAATAGTAAACACCCCATCAAGTGTCGATGAGTTGTTTACCGAAAAATCAAAGTCAATCCCAAATGGGAACAATTATCCTGCCAGAATACAACTACATCTATACAAAGTTAATGATAAGCGCAAGGATTTTAAATACCAGTCAACGGTATTGGATAAAAATTATAACTTCAAATTTGATGACTTGTCACCTGGGAAATACGAATTATTGATCAATTCTTATGATTTCACATTTAATGTTGACAGGTTTAAAATTGACATTGATCAAGATGAACAAAAGACTTCTATAGTTGCAACAAATCATGGTATTGAGTCACAGTTTAACGAGACTACAGTTAAAAACATCACCTACGAACCGTTAATTGTTGAATTTAAAGATGTCAAAATATTTTACGCAAGATCGTCGTCATCGTTAGGTGACATGGTTATGAATAGTCCCTTTGGATTCATTTTCAGAAATCGAACTTATACGATTATATTCACTATATGTTTAGGTATCATGGTGACGCCATATATTTTACAATGGGTGAATCCTGAGTTTGCCGAGCAGATGAAGGAGGTTCAAGTTCAACAAGCTCAAAATCGATTAGGAGAGAAAGTTGTTTATTCTGGACCAAGAGAAGCCGAATCTACAAGTATAAAGAAACCTCTAGGTAATATCAAAAAGCGGAAATAATCAACTCATATTTTCACGTTTAATTTATTTCCAACTTGTTTATATCTACTTAAATACCAGAATACCGTGCTTATAAATGCAAATATACAACAGAACACAGAAAACATCTGATATTGTCTTCGAGTTCCTTTACCGATTATTGCAGCACTGATTGGAATACCGAAAAGGTTGCCGGTACTGACAAATAAGTACAATAAGCCGTATCTTTGACCAAATTGATTCACTGGTGTTATACTACTCAAGCAAACGGGAGTCAAACTTAAAATTGAACTACTAAAAACGCCACAAATAGCTGCAAATGAGTACAATACACCAAAACTGTGGCCGAACGGAACCCATAACAATAAGATGGATAGTGTATAGCCGGTCAACATGCAACACATAATGTTAAAATGTCCCAATTTATCGGCCAAGTAGCCTGGTAATAATCTCCCTAAAACTCCAGTCGCATTGAATATTGTCAACAAATCATATGATTTTGATTCGGGCATTCCTTGAGCAATTGCGTAGGTCGAATAGTAAGTTAATAAGGATAACAACGATAGCTCGGCAGTAAGAGTTCCGGCGATGCAAAAAGTATAGCGTAAATCTTTAAGTGACAGTAAATCGAATAATTCTCGAAGGTATCCCAAGCTGTTTTTTAATTTACCTTTATTTTGATCATATTTGGACAATTTTCTCGATATCCTTGATTTACACAAACCAATTGAAACAGACATACAGCAAGCACAAAATAATGCTAATATTCGAATAGTCCATGCATATCCGACTTTTGCAAACAAAGATTTCAACATGATTGGAATCACAATCCCACCAATCGAACCACCAGTAGTTGCAATCCCAATAGCTAGCAAGTTAGTACCTATTTCCTTATTCTATGATGAGTTTATACATACCTCTACCTCTTTTCATATTAAACCAATGGCTCAAAACTCCCACTAGTGGGGATATGCTCAATGCATTGCCCATGCTGACACAGATACTCAAAGCGAGAACAAACTGATAAACATTGGTGCAATTTGCAACAGCTAAGAACCCGCCAACCATCAAAATTGCTCCTAGAACCATTGGCAACATGGCTCCCCTAACATCAAATAAAGGACCAACAAAAACACAATTACCGAATGATAATGCCATATAGATTGAGAAAATCCATGAGATGGTTGATGTTTGTACATTTTGAAGTTGATGTGTTGATAAATATGTTTGAATAGCACCTACGGAGTTCAAAGTACCAAAACTGGCAACGAGGCCAAGAAAACTCCCTAACACAACAAGGTAAGCCTTTAACCCACCTTCAGGGTATTCTTCATCAGGAACGTTTATAAAACTGTTTCTTCTTACCAAATCTGGTTCTTCTGGTTCGTTATCAATTGCAATCTTCAAACCAGTTAACTTAACCGGTTGCAACTGTATAGTTTCATTCCACGAGGACATGTTAGAAAAGATTCATTTTCGCAAGTCTGTGAACTGATAAGAATGGCACAAAACAAAAAAAAAAAAAAAAAAAAAAACTCTCTATTCAGGAAATCCGCTTATTTTTAGCTATAAAATATTATAAACTGTAGACTTTACCCGTTGAGTCTCCAATAATCAATTTCAACACCCCTCTAATCAATTTTTCTTCACTATCGATTTCGGATGTTTTAAATAACTCGAACGATGTTATATCCCCAGCTAAATCATTTGATAGATCGACAACTTCCAATTCCTTTAAGCTCCAATTATCTTGACAAGTAAGTTCGTAGATAATGACTTTCTTTTCAACTGCTATTGCAAACAAATCATCTGTCCAATAAGAATGATTATTCATATTCGAGGATTTCAAATTATCAATCATAGATAGATTGATTGACCCAAATCCGATCACACTCGGTTTCAATTCCTCAACTCGTTGTAAAATTAATTCGCCATTTAATGTATAAATCTGCAAGATTGTGGTGTCTTGATAAATATTCACGGTTGCGAAATTACCTGAGTCATTTGACGTTGAAATCAAAGAAACTAGTGGGTTTTCAGTTGGTGGATTTATTCTCCTGATGAACTTGAACCTTGAGAAATCCCAAATGATCACAATACCATCTTGATCTAAGCTAAAACCGTTCTTGAAATTCTTGCTGTACAAAAGCTTTGATATGCCACTCAAATGACCTCTTAGAATATGCTGATATTGCAACGAAAGCTTTGGTTTCAATCTACATTTCCAAATATTTATAATACCATTCGAAGCGCCCGTTACTAAAAATTTATGACCGATTTGAACCAAAGCAGTTATGTCACATGAATGAATATTGTAAAAACAGACATCATTTATAATCAACGACCCACTCGAAAGTATATTTGCCTTTTTATATTTCCGAATTAGTAGATCGTCTTCACACGATATGCAGCTTTGTCTACCTACCCATCTATAGCTATTCTTGGAGCTGATTTCCAATTTCACAATCGGAGACTTGAGTTTAGATTCAAAAATCAATTTCGGTTGTTTCTGTGACTTCTGGTTGAGCTTAGTCAAGTACAAATTCGACAAATTTAAAACATCTCTGGACACATGTGGTTTCGTGAATAGCTTTTTCGGAGTTTGTCCAAAATTATTAATCATTCCAATCACCGCTTTCTTTTCCATCTCGTCGTTTATCGAATCTAAATTAATTGCACCATCATAAGATAAATGATGAAAGACATTTAGCGAGTTTATGGCTTCAATTCCGTTTTGCTTATACCCAAATATCAAATCAATCCATAAATGTAAATTGGACGATACATATGAGCTTTCCAAAGCTTGTCTTTGTTTCGCAATAAAAATCTTTGGATCATTCTTGGCCCAAGGTGGTAACTCGACGTCATTTGAACAGTTGCCATTTTGTAGTTTCCCGAATTCAAAATTATTCGAGTTGGTCAAAAATTCAGGTAAATAGTAAAACTCAGGTGTTAATTCTCTTACATCTGTGGTATTATCTCTTGAAGCTGAACGCCATGCTTTATCGACCGAATTGAATAACCGATCTGCGTGATCAAACTTACCACCCTGTAACAATAAGTACGATTGTACATACGGTTTCAATCTTATGAGGAAAGACGTAACAATCATTGCCGAGGAATAATGAGTACCGTAGTGAAAAGCCGGCGAGTTCACATCATTTAAACTTTGCAATGCTTCGAATCTTTCTTGGAATTGATTTGCTCTGTTTGTAGTTTGTGCACCCATAGGTTTAGATAAATCTCGGAAAGTTTTTATATCTGATAAATCTAGCTCTTCGCTAGTATAATCAGCTATGACCCATGGGAATACTGGATATTGCGTTAAATCATTAAAAGTTCTTCCTGCCAATGTATTAATTATCATCAAATAATAAAAATTTGACATTTCTCCGTTTTTCCATCTTTTGGTTGCATTTGCAAAGCTGCTTGCTGGTTGTACAAATGCAGATGCCAATTTTGAAGATAATCCATATGCATTACCGCCGTTCAACGCTTGTGATAAGTCATAATCTATTCCCTTGCCAACTGCATAAGAGCTCAATTTCGAATGTATCAAGTCTCGCTCACGTTGAGACATGCAAGTAATCAAAATACTGGCACCATCATTGAAAAACATCTCTAATGCGTTATCACGCAATAAAAATTGCTGTTTGGATATACAACTTAAGTTATTTAAATTCCAATTCTTATTATAATGAGTTTTATTATTCGAAATTTTCAGCTGCGAGTTTACCAATTGTAATATTGGATCTTTCAATTCTGGCTCAACCTGATCTACGTCAACAACGTTACCATCTGGCAAATGGAAATAGTTTTCAATGAGATATAAATAATTGATACCCAAGATCATTATGCTTTCCACTGGTACTAACCCATTAATCTGACTGATATTCCAGATTGATACAATTTGATCCCCGACAAATAAACTACGACTGACCTTTCTATTCTTATCTTCAAAACTATTGTCTTCAAAATCATCTTCTTCGAGACTTATGAACTCAAAACTCTCGTCTTCTTTCGACAAATTTAAAGTGTCAATACCATAGTCAAATTCATTAGCAGCTCTTTTGAAAGTATCAATTTTTTTCAATGGGATCTCAATATTATAAGTTAATTTTTCAGATTCTTGTAGCTGATCTTCAATTATCAATCGTTTTCTCATCCGATCGGAATTCTCAATATAATCCAATGTATAACTATAAACATCATTGGAGTCAAACAATCTTGTAATTTCCATTTTAAGACCATGATATATCGATATACAATGTTTTATACTTTCTTCATTGTCTTGAATCAATCGATTATATTTGATCGATTCGCTAGTCATTGTCAGGTTTTTGATCAGCTCAGAGTCCTTTTCAAAACTTTTGACATAGATGCTATTCATTTGACCAATCTTTCCACCATTTCTAAGAGTAACACTGATAATGCTTGCAACTCTTGAATATTCTTTGTTTGAAAACGGTTCTCTAGTTGTATGGAATTCTTTAGTGATACTTTTTATGAACGGAGGAAATTTCTTTATCTTGGTCAAGGTTTCGTCGTCGTTCTTCGAAACCAAATTATTGAAAAACTCTTTAACAAGATTGTTATCCAAATTCAACTTATTCACAACGTCTTCAAAATCATCTTGCCTGATCAAATAGCATGTTCTCAAGAAATTGAATGGTAGTTCCAAATTTGGTATAGATTCGTTCGAAAACACAATCCCCAAAATCAACTTGATTATTATGCTCAATTGATTATTGTCAATGATTTCTTTATTCAAAATTGTAATTTGACGATACAACAATTCTTTAAGAAAACCATCCAAGTTTGTTATCGACTCCTTGAACATAAACTCGCAGTCACAAGATAATTTCAAAAACTTCAAGACTATACCATCACCCAAATGTTTCTTTATATAATTCAAATTACCATTTTTCAATTCCAATAAAGATATCGAACATTTTATGTAAGTACTCAATTCCTCGTGACCAACAAAAAAATCTTTATTGATTAAGTTATTGTTGTAATAATATAGAACCTGAATTGTATTATTAATTACTTGTGTCTCGTTGAATACAAAATTTGAAACACTTATAAATTGGTAAAGATGATGTTGTATTTTTGGAAATATCAAGTCCAATAAAGTCAATTTCGTGAAGTCGCTCAGTTCGTTGAAGGTAGTCAAGAAATTGGAGTTTGAAATATTTGAGATGAAAAAATTTGCCAACACGTTTGATAAATTTTCAAAACTTTGTTTAATACTATCTCTAACTTCGAAGTCGTTGATCCAAGTTGATGATATTTTCAAGTAGCCTAACAATTCAATAATACCCTCTAAGAATAATTTTGTTTGGTAGAACTTGGTTAACGCTGGTACACTTTCAAACCCAATTTTTATCGACTCAGTATACTGATTTATCAAATGCAATATGTTCAATGACAAAGATATGTTCTCATCGCTGTCTATAATTGGAGTAGAAGGATTGCTACCCAAAGAAAACCCCGATTTTTGGCTTAATTTATACATGGAGTTGATAACCAAATTGTTAAGCAATAGCAAAAATTCTGGCATGATCAATTGACTATTTGGACTTAACAAAGCCAAAACTTGAATTAAATTTTTACTTTGTGAAAATTCTGAAATCATTCCAAATGAAGCTAGAAAAATTGAACACAATATATCATCATGATTCCACCAATCTTTCAAAAACAGAGTCAAAACATCTAAGCCATGATTGATTTGGAAAAACTTCTTAATTATATGAATACCCAAAACATTTAACAATCTAGCCAATAATTTAATTCCACAATTCACAACAATATCACTATCATCAAACTTGAACAACAATAATATCCAGTGTACGGTTATTGATCTTGAAAATTTCCTCAATGTTTTAATCGAAGTACCTGAATCACATAAACACTCGGTCAATACTTGCAAAGCAATAATCCCACATTCGCTGGAACTATCAGGGTTGTATAAAGCGTATAGAATGTATGAAGATATTGACATGATTGCATCGACTGAACAATCCAATCTTAATATACTAGTCAAGGTTTGACTTAACTGAAACTTAAACGAATTTGATAAATCGCTGTTATTACTTTTCAAATAATGGATCAACTTCTTGAGAAATCTTAATTTTTTCAATTCAGCAAAATTTATAGTTCTATATTTTGAACTAGTCAACAACAATTGAAATTGAAATAATAAATATTCAAAGCTTTCGGTGTCAGAAAATAAATCAAAATCCAAAACCAATACTTTATAGCTAGCAGGGTTAGTGATTGACGACTCGTACAAATTTGTATAATCATGACCAGAATACTTTAAAACTATCGATAACAAGTCATCAAATTCATCATCATTTTTAAATTCATCATATATGTCAAATCTCAAGCTTTTATTCAAAATTTTATATTTTGAAAGCAATAACGATAAAATTCCATACCCATTAAAACTTTCAAATTCCTCAAGTAGTCTCCAATCTTTCGATAAAACATCAAATAACAAGTATAACGCTTTACAAATCATTGAATCCCGCAACTTAGAATCTTTGATATTTAATGATGACTCTAAAAGTCGTAGTAGGATAGATGGTCCACCAATAACACTAAAAACCGAAAGTAGTCTATTCGGATTATGAAATTTTATCGAGTTGGTTCCGCGTTGATTTTGAACCGTCAAGTGCTGGAAATAATCATTAAAATCCAACAATACACTCTCACTCTTAATAACAAATAAATGCTTAATGATATTTTCTTTTGTTGTCAATTCAAAATCTTGCTTAAACCTATCTGATTTAAAGTTTGTATCATTTCCTTTCTGATATTCACTAATTTTCAACGATAGCTTGAATAAGTCATTGCAATTCATTTGATTTAATAAATTTTTAAGATTATCTTGTGTAAATTCTTTGTGATCCCAATCGTAAGTTAAACCTAAGTTGTATAACAAGCATATCCATTCAAAATTTAAATTTATGTTTAGAAAAGTAAAATTTCGTATTGTTAAATCATAGCATGAATCATCATTTAAAGTAATTTTGTTCCAACTTTTGAAATACTTGTGCAAGTCTGGACTTGGTATCGATTCCATATATTCACCATCAATGAATAAATTCAAATTTGTATACTTATCATACGTCAAAGCAAACTGAATGAACGCAGCATTCTCATTAACTACATGATTAAAAGTATACTGAATTCTTGAACCATTTGTATTATTTTTAATCTCAATCATGAATTTACTATTAATCAACTTGATGTTGAGTAAAGTGTTGTTCTCAACTTCAGAGCCCGAACTGGAGATAGTAAAAAGCGTAATTTCGTCATTATCATCATCATCATCATCATCATCATCATCATTTATCTTTCGATCTAGCTTGAACCATGAATATATCGTGAATGTGTTTTTGGTGTTATTCTGAATTGGAAAATTAAACTTTTTGCTAAATGTTATGAATGAAAAGTTATCCTTAGCAAACATTTGATTAAGCAATTGTATTATCACTAAACTGACAAAATTTATTTGGTTTCCGAGCAATGGCTGGAACAATTTCTTTAAAGTTTTAGTACGACAACCTAAATCTGAAAATTGCAAAATCAATCTTATAAGTTGATTCAATAAACTCGGTTTTCGGAGATCATCAAATATCTTATCCTTTGGGTTTGATTGTAAATGCTTTAAAAGTCGATCGATCAAAAATTCTTGTATATTTGAATCGAATAGGTCAAGCTTTATACGAATGTTTGATTCTATTATATTGACTAAAATTTCAAAACTAATAATTTCAAATTCAGGTGTTGTATCTAGTTTTTCAAATAATTGCATTAGTTCTGCAGCATTTACTGCTGTGACATCTTTATTTATTGTAATACCGTGTGACACATGATTGATAAATTCACTATAATCAATTAGCTTGTCCACTAATTCAACTTGATAGTTGACAAACAATTTTTTATCTATCTCAATTAGTGGATACACTATTCGGTGTAAGCTTTCGACAAACTTAACCACTGATTCATCCATGGTTTATCTGGGGTCAAATTGTTTGTCTTTGTTGCAATTCGCAGAGAAAATAATATTCGTATTATGTAATATATTATGTAATTTATACATCTTCATCAACATCATCCTCTTCCTTGATAGAATTGGTATCTATAGATATTGGAGATGACGTATACATCTCCCTTTTATTATTCTTAATTTGAATAATTTTGTTGGAATTTTCATCTTTTGAAATCAATCGCTGTTTTCGAAGCCCATCATCTTCATCATCCTCGAGTTGTTCATCATAATTAAAATCTTCTTCTTGTAGATTAAATTGTGCTTTATCTTTATTCAACTCTTGTTCATTTTTCTTATATTTGAGAACTTGCTGGTCTAGGTTTTCTAACACTTCTTTTCTTTGTGCGATATCCTTCTCATAATCAGATCTGCCCTTTTGTAATAATTGATAAACCTTATCGTCATTTAAATTCGACTTTCTTTTTTTATAGAATAACAAATAGGCAGCACTGGAAATTAATTCTTCCTTAGGATTATTGATTGGTGTAACTCGAGAATCATTGAAGTAATACCACTGCGAATCTCTGAAATTCTTTACCAGAGCGGTATAATGTCCGCCTCCTAACCCACCATAGTGATTATCAACGGCAATCAAATCATAAACTGAATCTTGATCTTGTGGGTTACTGACAAATTGAGAAATATCAAGACCCTCGATTGGAAAATCAACAATTGTGTCAATTTTGTCACTGAAAGCCCTTGCGGAATGAAATCTTTTTAAATGAATCGTCAAAATGTCACCAGTTGACCACAATTGGATTATCTTGGTAGCACGCTTATGATCTCGACATTTCGGACAGTACCATAAATCATGCTCACCCAATATTTCAGGTTGACTAAAAGATTTAAGACAATCAGATAACAATATCTTAGATTTTTTCAATCTCTCGAATTCTAGTTTATTCTGCTGCAATTCCAAATTTTCCATAACACTCAAATTATCAAGAATTGAATTTTGTTCAAAGACATTTTTATATATTTCTTGATCCCATTGACATAAAATTGTAGAATTTGGAGTCAATAAAGTAGATTTCAAGCTGAGATTACTTGGTGTTTCAATTGGTGAGTTTAAATTTGATATTTTTGTAGTTTCGGTATAATTTGTTGGTGGTATAATCAAATTCGAGTCAAACAAACTACCTAAACCAGGTTCACTTTCCTCATCAGAGGATGTTTCCAATGGTTGCGGTGCTGTTGGTCGCTGAGGTAATGGCGGTGGAACCATCAATGCTGAATCAGACGACGACGATGATGATTTTGCATCCAAGTCTTTATCAATTAAAATATAACCTTCTGTGTCTTCAAGTTTCGTCAAGTTTGGATAATGATAAAATTTTCTCTTTAAATCATTCAACTTATCCGCCAATGGTTT
Source organism: Insectozyma sakaeoensis (assembly GCA_030569255.1). NCBI lineage: Eukaryota > Fungi > Ascomycota > Pichiomycetes > Serinales > Debaryomycetaceae > Insectozyma > Insectozyma sakaeoensis. The sequence continues at coordinate 138,224 of JAJMKJ010000020.1, read as the reverse complement.
ATAATTAGTGATCGTTGGTTTACAACGTATCACATTGATTTTTGTTTTCTGTCGAAATGAGACTTCATTCGTCAAAACTTGAAATCCATAATCTTCACTCAAATAAGGATTAGCTAATGAAACATCACTGTCATAACCTTCGTTTTCATTGATTTCTTCGTTTTTAAACAACAATGGAAAATCTTGTTTAGTATAAAATTTTTTATCTTGGTAATTATCTTGCGATTGTTTAATCTTTTCATATTCACTTTCTATATCAATGCTTGTTAAATTTGAACAAACTTGTAGTAATTTTTTCCGTATTATCCCAAAACTATCTAATTCATTCTTCGTCAAGGTAATAAATAAAGGTATACCAAACAATTCAATCATCTTATAAGATTGGTCAGGATCTTCAATCACATTGAAAACTGGTATTATAACATCCTCTTCTTCATATGGAATGATATAGACCAAAATATCATCAGTATCTCTAATCAAATCGCCAATCGGCAAAAATTTGTTTTTGTTGTAATCCAATTGAAAGTCTGAATACACTGCATTTTGGAATATTTCGTATAAAAATAAGTATTTCGTCTCAATTTTCAAAAATTTTGACAAATAACTCAATAAATCATCGTAGTTCGAAGTTTTATTCAATTCAACTTCTAATTTTTGTATATTTGAATTCTTCAAGTCAACAATTGTAAATGTGTGATACCATTTTTTGTTAATGGGTAAAGGTAACGTTAAATCATTAAATGGATCAAAAGTGATCGAAGTCTTATTGCAGTCAGGACAAATCAAAGTAGATTGATATAAACCAGTAAATAAATCTATTATGATCGAATCATTCCTTGCCTTATGTTGTTGCCAACATTGCTCAGCTAATCTTGAAATTGCAGTTGGATCATTGATTTCATCATCCTTTAGTTCTGGTTTTTCACAATAAGGTTTATCTTTTATACGGTTCAAGTCTTCATGCAAAGCATCTAATAACCAACTTAAAAACTCTTGTGAATCCTGTTGTAGATAACCAGAAAACATAGATGAGAATCTACCAATTGTAGACTTAAATTCTCTGGGTGAAATGCTAGATGAATTCGATGCATCAAAAGCTTGATATAATAACGAGCCAAATGACTTTGCAACTTCCCCATGATATCCTAACGGATTTGATAAATTTAATTCATCTTTATAAAGATTGTAAATAAAATAGTAATTAATTTCTGGTACATGCAATAAACATTGTAGAGCTGAATTCATATAGCATGTGTTACCTAAATTTGATAAACCTAGGTTTCCACCACCTGTATTGGTATCATTCGAATGTTTCTTCAAGTAATTATCGATTATAAATTCATCATCATCTTTTAATTCAACAACTAATGAATAACATCTTGAATCGGTGAATCCAGCTGTTTTCAAAACATCTCCAAAGTGATTCAAATCAATCAATTTTTTTTCTTTGATTTCAAATATGAAACTTGTCAAAGGTATTAAAAAAGGTAATTGATTATCAACATTTATAACCCAAATTCTAAAATCAGATATTGATTTCTTGTTCGATTTTAATACAAATGTTTTGATTAACTCGATCAAATCCCAAAACATTTTAGTCTGTGAAATACTTAATTTTATAGGTGAATCGTTTTTGAACCGTTGGTGATATTGGCGGTTTCTTGTGTATGTTGAATTTTTATTCAATTGATAGACTTGAAAAATAACCGGATATTTATCAATGTCAAGCTCACCGGTAATTTCATTTATAATTAATGATCTGATAATAGGTTGTCCCGATATTGGGAACCATTGGGATATGAGTTCATAAGCTTTTGGTGGTATTTTAAATATATTTGATGAAAGCTCGCCATTTGAGTCTATAATCGACGTCAAATCAAGAGGCGACAATTTCTCTTGTAGCTGAATAAAACTATCAACTTCTGAGTTCAAAAAATCATCTAGAAAATCTTTTGGGATAATATACCAATCGTCACTTTGTTTTGCAATTTCATTATTCAATAAATCATTAATAATACTTCTTTTCTCCTCCAAATCAGAATTTGAAACTATATCAAGTGAATCAGAAAATGAATCTTGACTCATGATTTAAAAGAAGCGGTAACTATCAATAATATACAATTGAACAAATATAATTGTGTAATTATTAATTGAAAATAGAAAATGGATAACAATTTTTTTTCGTACATGATTGAGATTATTGCATCATCGATGAATTACATTCTACCAAAATACGAAACCTTCACATTTACGCGTTTCTATTAATTAATTTAGATTCCTATAAGAGTAGTAACAATTAGATTACAATTTCTAATTGTTCCAAATACTGATGTTTATACAAAAACATTTTGATATGCATTTGCCACACGTCTATTATTTCTATACTTTAATACCTTCCTGCTGACTTCTTTTCTTACTTATTTCAATGGCTGTTTTTAGAATATCCATTGTTATCTCACTATTCAAATCGCCATTAACTAAACTTATTTTGTTTATTGTTGCGTTGTTAGAGATAATGGATAACCTTGATAAAATACTTGCTTCTTCGGCTTCACCTTCTAAATCGGCCAACAAAATGGTGTCAGTTGTACCATCACTGGTTATGTCAATGACACCATAATTACTTGAAATTAAGCCATCTTTAAGATTTAATTTCACTTTTTGATATAATTGTTTGTTTAAGTCCAAATTTAAATTCAATCTACCATTGTTGTTATTAATTAAACCTCTCATGTTCGACTTTTTTGACCTGACTGATATTTTTGTATTTAATAAAAACGATTCACTAATATAGCATCTAGGCAACGATAGATTTTTTAAGCAATTGATTGTTGATAAATAGCATAAATCGAATAAAGTGTTAGTGCTCGTTGATTTTGAATATATTTTGATTGATGATAACAAAACAAAAGAATACAGTTTGTTATATTGATTGGATAAATTGATATATTGCCATTCGCTTTGATTCAAGTCTGGATAATAAATTGTTTGAGATTCATCCTCATTGTTAATTGAAATACCCAAATTTTTTATTTTCAAACTTTCGAAGGGAATTATTTTAGATTTATATATAGTTTCATACAAACTCTGAGATAAAATCATCTCCTCATCCGTTGGGGCACCTGATCTACCTCTTAATATTTCAACATTCGGATATATGGTTGCATGTTGTGGTACATTCGGGTCCAAATTTTCGACTATTCCCAAAGTTATTGTATTTATAATTGTAGTTGAGCCGCTTTTTATTATACTTGATGCAATGACATTACTGTTGGTATCTAGTAATTGTTGACTATTTGCAATTTCAATTGGTTTGAATTCAATAAAATTACGTAGATTTGGTCTAACTCCAAGTGATAAGTGTCTTCGCAACGAAATTTCAGGGGCTATTCTTGCCAATACTTCTGGAGGAAATGTAACTTGTTTCAATTCTGCTTCGGACATGTTTGGTTGTAAAAAAAAAATGGTGAAGTTTAAGATGCAACTTTTTTAGTAGTGTACTTTTAAAAACAATGTAGTGTATGCTTGCACAACAGAAAAAATAGCTTTGTATCAAAATCGAATTGGTAGGGTGACTTATAATAGTCTTCTCTGAATTACTTGATTGAAAGGATCCACGAGGGGTCAAGAAATATTTTCTAAACGGGCCGTTATCGTTCAGTAAGCATAAAATTTTGTGAACTTGAAATTTAAACAATTTTTGTAAGCAATATAGAATAAATATAACCCCTTCTTATTAAACATAGTAGTACTACTGAATATTGTGAGCTGTTTCCTGGTAAAACAAATTAACTATCTGATAACTTTAACAACGCCTAACTCATTTTGTAATATTTAGTTGAAATGTTTTGCAATTTTTTAAGATTTGATGAAAAAAAATAATTAATTTCCTTATCGTAAATCGATCTAATCTTAGTAAATGCTCGATTGTAATTGGTCAGTTAATGCATGTTACACAATCATACACAATAAACATGACTCAAAAAAATACAAGAAGAAAATATTATGTAAATGGGCAAATGCGACAGTAGCAAGAACATGAACTCTAACAATTGTTTTGGAGATATTTTTAAAAAACAAATTAATATTTGAAAGGTTACAAATGCAAATGACAACATATGAAAATGAGAAAAGAGAGGGGTCAATCATAAAAGAGCGTAGAAATTGGTAGCAGCTTACAAACATAATTAATTCGATTGGTTTTAGATTAAGAAAAAGAAAATAAAAAAAAAATAAAAAAATAAAAAAAAATAAACGTAACAATCCAAATAACACAACTGCGAATAAAAATAAAATCTAACATGAAAGAATAAAAAAGTAACACTAAATCGACTTAGCTAATTGCAGCTAACCTTTGAAATTAATTTGGGATTTAAAAAATAAAAACTGTACACTTTAAATTTTTTCTAGTTTTTGTATATGAATTTTTAGTCTCCATCAACACTGACATTATCAAATTTTTTTAAAAAAATTTCCTTGTTCTTTTTCTTTTCTTATTAAGTTGTTGATTTTAAATTAATTATTCAAGTAATAGTCAAAACACTTTATAATATACCATTGAATTGAATACCTATATTTTATATACTTGATTAACTACTACTAATATATTTAAATGAGTACAATCTCATCATCTTATTCATACATTCAAGATAATGATTTAAATCAGCAAACTAATATTTATGATTATGACGAAGTACCTGAAAACAAATCTTGGGCTTCTTCTTTACCAATTCAAAAGGGATTATATAACCCTGAATTAGAAAAAGATGCTTGTGGGGTTGGTTTTACTTGTCATATTAAGGGTCTACCATCTCATAAGATTGTTTCTGATGCTAGAAATTTATTATGTAACATGACTCATCGTGGCGGGGAATTGAATCCAAAAGATGGTGATGGTGCTGGTTTATTATCATCAATTCCGCATGAATTTATACAAAAAGAATTTAAGTATTTGTTTAATATCGATTTACCACCGAAATTGCAGTATGGTATTGGTAATATTTTTTTCAAGAAAGATGAAGTTGTTTTTGAAAAATCAAAAAAAACTTTTGAAAATATTGCTGATTCTTTGGGATTGAAAGTTTTAGGATGGAGAGAAGTACCCCATGATTCTTCCATTTTAGGTCCCGCAGCGTTATCTAGAGAACCATACATTTTACAACCATTGATAGTTATTAAAGAATTACAAGGCTTATCAGTATCAAATGAAGAGTTTAGTAGTAAATACGAAAAGGATTTTTCAAAAAAATTATTCATACTTAGAAAACAATCATCACATACTATTGGTTTACATAATTGGTTTTACATTTGTTCATTAAATAATAAGACGATAGTTTACAAAGGTCAATTGGCCCCAAATCAAGTTTATGCCTATTACCATGATTTAGTAAATGCTGACTATCAATCACATTTTGCTTTGGTTCACTCGAGATTTTCAACCAATACTTTTCCATCTTGGGACAGAGCACAGCCATTGAGACTAGCAGCACATAATGGTGAAATTAACACTCTCAGAGGTAATAAAAACTGGATGAGGGCAAAGGAAGGGGTTATGAAGTCAGATTTATTTGGTGATGAAATGGATAAATTATTTCCAATTATTGAAGAGGGTGGCAGTGATTCAGCTGCTTTCGACAACGTCTTAGAATTGTTGGTTACAAATGGTGTTGTTTCATTACCTGAAGCTGTCATGATGATGATTCCTGAAGCTTGGCAAAATGATGAGCAAATTGACCCAAAGAAGAAAGCATTCTACGAGTGGGCTGCATGTTTAATGGAACCTTGGGACGGTCCTGCATTGTTTACATTTGCCGATGATAGATACTGTGGTGCCAATTTGGACAGAAATGGTTTGAGACCTTGTAGATATTATGTTACCAATGATGACCGTATTATATGTGCTTCTGAAGTTGGTGTCATTGAAATTGAACCAGAGAAAGTTTTACAAAAAGGTAGATTGCAACCTGGTAGAATGTTATTAGTCGACACCAAAGAGGGTAGAATTGTAGATGACAAAGAATTGAAAAATAAAGTTGCATCTAGATTTGATTTTAAATCATGGGTTTTAGCAAATATGATAAGTTTGAAGGACTTGAATGAAAAATTAGATACCAGAAATATTGAGATTTCAAGGGAAGAACCAATCGATTTAGATGTTTCAATTCAATCAGATCCAAGATTAATTTCTTCCGGTTACTCCCACGAGCAAGTTTTATTCGTTTTGGCTCCGATGGCCGAAGGCAATGAAGCTTTGGGATCTATGGGTAATGATAACGCTTTGGCATGTATTTCTGAACAACCAAAATTGTTATATGAGTATTTCAAACAATTATTTGCTCAAGTTACAAATCCGCCAATTGATCCAATTAGAGAAAAAATTGTCATGTCTTTAGAATGTTATGTTGGCCCTCAAGGTAATTTATTAGAAATGAAACCTGATCAATTGAATAGATTATTATTAAAGTCACCAATTTTGTCAAATTCTGAATTATCAGCTATCAAAAATATTACAAAAGTTTATCCAAATTGGTCGGTCGAAAATATTGATATTACATTTAATAAGTCCGAAGGTATTCAAGGTTATATTAATACAATTGATAGAATTTGTCAAGAAGCATCGAAAGCAATCGCAAATAATTCCCAAATCATTATTTTGAGTGATCGTGATGTTTCTGAATCAAAATTACCAATATCCGCATTGATTGCAATTGGTGCTGTTCATCATCATTTGGTTAGACAGAAGCAACGTTCGAAGGTTGCTTTGATCATTGAAACACAAGAAGCTAAAGAAGTCCACCATGCTTGTTGTTTGGTTGGTTATGGTGCGGACGGTATTAATCCATACTTGGCAATTGATACTTTGGTTAGAATGAAGCATCAAGGTTTGTTGAAGAATAATTCATTAACAAAAGAAATTATTATTGAAAACTATAAATCTGCCATTGATGCCGGTATTTTGAAAGTTATGTCCAAAATGGGTATTTCAACCTTAGCTTCTTATAAAGGTGCACAAATTTTTGAAGCTTTGGGTATTGATAATTCTGTTATTGATAGATGTTTTGCCGGCACTGCATCAAGAATTAAAGGAGTTACTTTTGAATACATTGCCCAAGATGCGTTTACATTACACGAAAGAGGTTATCCATCAAGAGATACTATTAAACCAATTGGTTTACCAGAAACAGGAGAGTACCATTGGAGAGATGGCGGTGATGCTCATATCAATGATCCGGCTGCAATTGCTTCGTTACAAGATGCAGTTAAAAATAAAAACGAGAGAGCTTACGAAGCATACGTTAAAAAAGAAAATGAAGCTGTAAGAAATTGTACATTGCGTGGTTTATTAGATTTTGACTATGATTCATCATCTTCAGTTCCAATCGATCAAGTTGAACCATGGACTGAAATTGTGCGTAGATTTTTCACTGGTGCAATGTCGTATGGTTCAATTTCAATGGAGGCACATTCAACTTTAGCTGTCGCTATGAACAGATTAGGTGGTAAATCAAATACTGGTGAAGGTGGTGAGGATTCAGCTAGATCACAAGTTAGTGAAAACGGTGATACCATGAGATCAGCAATTAAACAAGTTGCAAGTGGTAGATTCGGTGTTACTTCATATTATTTAGCTGATGCTGATGAATTGCAAATTAAAATGGCTCAAGGTGCTAAACCAGGTGAAGGGGGTGAATTGCCAGGTCATAAAGTTTCAAAAGAGATTGGTAAAACAAGACACTCAACAGCAGGTGTTGGTTTAATTTCACCACCACCACATCATGATATTTATTCAATTGAAGATTTAAAGCAATTACTTTATGACTTGAAATGTGCAAATCCTAGAGCAAGAACTTCAGTTAAATTGGTTTCTGAAGTTGGTGTTGGTATTGTCGCTGCTGGGGTTGCCAAAGCAGGCAGTGAAAATATCTTAGTTTCTGGTGGTGATGGTGGTACTGGTGCTGCCAAATTGACATCAATCAAATATGCTGGTTTACCATGGGAATTAGGTTTAGCTGAATCACATCAAACTTTGGTTTTAAATGATTTAAGAGGTAGAGTCATCTTGCAAACCGATGGTCAATTGAGAACAGGTAGAGACATTGCAATTGCATGTTTATTAGGTGCTGAGGAATGGGGATTTGCAACTACTCCATTAATTGCTATGGGTTGTATTTATATGAGAAAATGTCATACTGGTGCCTGTCCAGTTGGAATTGCAACACAAGATCCTGAATTGAGGAAAAAATTTGAAGGTACACCAGAACATGTTATCAATTTCTTTTATTATTTAGCAAATGATTTAAGAAGCATTATGGCTAAATTAGGATTCAGAACTATAAACGAAATGGTTGGTAAAACTGAAAAATTAAAAGTTCGTGAAGATTTCAGAAATACCAAAAACGCAAATATTGATTTATCACCAATTTTGACACCGGCACATACAATTAGACCTGGAGTTGCAACGTACTGTATCAGAAAACAAGATCACAGATTACATGTCAGAGTTGATAATAAATTGATTGATGAATCTGAAATGACTTTGGCAAAGGGATTACCAGTGACAATTGATTGTGATGTGGTCAATACCGATAGATCTTTGGGTACTACATTGTCTTATAGAGTTTCAAAGTTATTTGGTGAACAAGGTTTACCACACGATACTATACATGTGAATGTAAATGGTTCTGCTGGTCAATCATTTGGTGCATTTTTAGCTTCTGGAGTCACTTTAGAGTTAGAAGGTGATGCAAATGATTACATTGGTAAAGGTTTGAGTGGTGGTAGAATCATCGTTTATCCACCAAAGGAATCAACTTTCAAAGCTGAAGATCAAATCATTGCCGGTAACACAGCATTTTTCGGTGCTACATCAGGTACTGCATTTATCAGAGGTATTGCAGCTGAAAGATTTGCTGTTAGAAATTCAGGTGCAACAATTGTCACAGAAGGTACTGGTGATCATGGTTGTGAATATATGTCTGGTGGTAGAGTTGTCGTTTTGGGTGCAACTGGTAGAAATTTTGCTTCAGGTATGTGCGGTGGTATTGCATATGTATTAGATATGGCCCAAGATTTCAGTGACAAAGTCAATAAATCAAATGTTGAATTGTCACAAGTTACCGAAACTCAAGAAATTGCATTTTTGAGGAACTTGATTGAAGACCACAGACATTATACTGGATCAGAGGTTGCTGATAACATTTTAAATGACTTTAATAGATTTTTACCAAGATTTGTTAAAGTATTGCCATATGATTATAAAAAGGTATTAGAGAACGAAAAAAAATTAGCTTTGGAAGCCAAGAAGAAAGAATTGAGCCAATTTTTGAAATCTATAAAAGAAGATCCAGATTCGGATGTTACAAACGGTGAAGCTTATAAAATCAGAAAAGGTCATGTTCACAAGCAAGAACCAAAAGTTCAAGATGTTGAAGATACTATTTTTGATACCGAATTTGAGAAGAAGGCGCCAGTTAAGTTAGATAAAGTTCGTGGGTTTATGAAATATAAACGTAGAAATGAAAAATATCGTGATGCAAAAATCAGAACTAAAGACTGGAATGAAATGACAAGTAGATTGACCAAAGATGAGTTAAAATATGAAACAGCAAGATGTATGGATTGTGGTGTGCCATTTTGTACTTCCGATACCGGGTGTCCAATTTCGAATGTTATACCAAAATGGAATGAATTGGTTTTCAATGATAGATGGTTTGACGCGTTGCAAAGATTATTGATGACAAATAATTTCCCTGAATTTACTGGTAGAATATGTCCAGCTCCATGTAATGGTGCATGTGTTTTGGGTATAAATGAAGATCCAGTCAATATAAAATCTGTCGAATGTGCTATAATTGATTATGGTTTTGAACAAGGTTGGATTAAACCACAACCACCAATTCATAGAACCGGAAAAACAGTTGCAGTTATCGGGTCTGGACCTGCAGGTTTGGCATGCGCAGATCAATTAAATAAAGCTGGCCATTCAGTGACCGTTTATGAAAGAAGCGATCGTCCTGGTGGTTTATTAATGTATGGTATACCAAATATGAAATTAGATAAAGGTATTGTTAAAAGAAGAACCGATTTGTTAGCTGCTGAGGGCATTGAATTTATTGTCAATACTACAGTGGGTGAGGATATCACTGTATCTGAATTAAAATCCCAATATGATGCAGTGGTGTTTGCAGTTGGATCAACTATTGCAAGAGATTTAAAAATTCCTGGTAGAGATTTAAATAACATTGATTTTGCCATGAAATTATTGCATTCGAATACAAAAGCATTATTAGAATCTGATTTAGAGTCAATTAGACAAAGTTTGGCGGGAAAACACGTTGTTGTCATTGGTGGTGGTGACACCGGTAATGATTGTTTAGGTACAGCAACAAGACATGGAGCTGCCAGCGTTGTTAATTTTGAATTGTTGCCAAACCCACCAACTTCAAGACCTAAGGACAATCCATGGCCACAATGGCCAAGAATATTTAGAGTTGATTACGGTCATACTGAAGTAGCAACTCATTATGGTAAAGATCCTAGAGAATATTCTATATTATCAAAAGAATTCATCGGTGATGAAGAAGGAAATGTTAAAGGCATCAAAACTGTACGTGTTGAATGGAAAAGATCAGATTCAGGTGCATGGCAGATGGCTGAAGTTCCAGGCAGTGAAGAATTTTTCAAAGCTGACGTTGTATTGTTATCTATGGGTTTTATTGGGCCAGAAAGTGATAATTTAGAAGTCGAAAAGACAAAGCGTGGCACAATCTCAACTATAGATCCAAATGTCTACAAAGTGAATCTGAATGATAATTTGTTTGCAACCGGTGATTGTAGAAGAGGTCAATCTTTGGTTGTTTGGGGTATACAAGAAGGTAGACAATGTGCCAGGGAAGTTGATGAATATTTGATTGGCTCAACTAGGTTACCTGGTAATGGATCAATTGAAAAAAGAAGTTATAAGTTATTGGAAGAATTAGCTGAAAAAATATAGGTAAATCTGAAGTTTAGTACTCAAATGGTAAAGAATTTTTTGTCAATGTTAGAGTTTATAAGTTACAGCAAATAAATACCAAGTAGGTACAAGTATATATCTCTAGCTCACGCGAAGTCTCCTATAAGTTTGAAATTAAAAGTAAACGTTGTAATATTTATTAACTTAAAAGTTCAACACTACATTAATTTTTTGATTGGTTTCGTTCATACTAGTAGTCTAAATAATAAGCTAATTATTTTTTTTTTTTGTATTTGCATTGGATGCAAATATGTCTATTCATAATTTAATTGCAGATTATCTAAAAAACAACAATTATCACCAAACTTTGAAACAATTTGAAGCGGAACATGGTAGACCTATACATCCAAAAAAGGTGAATGGTGAGTCATTGGTCGATATCATTGAAGATCGTATGAATTTTATAGATATAAATCTGACATCAAACGATGAAGATCTTACTCAACAACAGAAAGAAATATTAGATCAAAATATCCAAAATTGGAATTATCCATATCCAAAGTGTCCTAAGAAATTGCCAGACGTTAATGGATTAGTTATCAGTTTGAGCAATTTCAACAATTCAATTTATCTATCAACAAATGATTCAGCAATATACAAGATTGATGATGAAAAGGTTAGCAAATTTAAAACCAATATCGTTATAAAAAAAGTGATTCCTTTAGAAGAGAAAGTGATATTGTTTGGTATGAATGGTGTTATTTACTTAAAAGACAATCAAATTAATGATATATCGGAAATTCAAGGTCACAAACGATTAATTATTGATGGCAAATTCATCAGACACAATGATAATGAATACGTAATTACGCTAGGTTATGATTTTTACGTAAAAATATTCAAATTAGAGAACAATCAAATTTATCAAGTTTCAGAAATAAAATTGACTCAACAAGGTACATGTTTCGACATCGTTAGCTATGAGAATAAATTATTGATTGTTGTTGGCAAGGTTGAGAATACCTTATTAGATTTAATTGAATTCGATAAAGGAAATTTGGAACATTTATACAAGATTTCTTTGAATGATGCTGAGTTTACATCATCCGGGTTTTCACCGAGACATATAACAATTCACAACTCAAATCCGCCATTGATAGCAGTAGCTACATCCCACGAACCATACATGAGAGTAATTATAGTACCGATTACCGACACAATCACAAAAGGTATTAAACGACAACAAATTTTGAAGAATCTAAACACATTATCACCTCAAGATAAATATTCGCAACCTATTATATCATGGAGAACCAAAGATTCGAAATTAAACGGGTTATGGATCATTGGCGATGATGGTGTAATTCGTGGTATGGATTTGAAACAAGATTCAATTGTTGTGGAGTTAAAAGACAACCATAAAGGTAAAATAAAACAATTTTTGAATTACCAGTTTGAAAACAAAGAAAATTTAATTACAAGTGGGTTAGATAAAAATATATTAAAGTTTGAATAACCGGTTGGAGATGAGAACAAGATTGCGGCTTGCTTTGTTGGGAAAAAATTATCACACGAAATAGATAACTTACCCACGAAAAGGGACAACGATAATCAAATTAATATTTCTCTCTATTGATACAACTACACAAACAACCAGAACATTAAATATGTTTGTAGTGTACAAGTTCTCTGTTGCGTCGTGACCATCGATGGATTAGATGGATGTCAGAAATTAAATTGTGGGGATATTGTAACCTCGGTAATTACTATATGCAAAATTGTACAATTTAGCACACCCCGGAACTGAAACCAATACAATAACGGTGTTAAATAATAGTATCAAAACAATTTGATTTTCTCATTTATTTATTTATTTATTTACTTACATCCACTTGCTCATCATCGTCTTTATTACAAATGTCACTTTCACCAATAGAAAAAGCTGCATCAGGTGCCTTGGCATCTGCAATTGCAAATACATTGGTTTATCCATTAGATTTGAGTAAAGTCTTGATTCAAACACAAGTTAAAAAACATAATAAACAAAAGGCTCAAGGTGGGATTCCAACACCACCTTCAGAATCAGATTTAGAAGATTCAGTACTCAAATCGAAACAGGATGGTGATTTGCAATATAAAAATACAATCGATGTTTTGAAGAAAATTTATGCTAAAAAAGGAATTTTAGGTTGGTACCACGGTTTGTTTTCAACAGTTGTCGGTACAGCTGCACAAAATTTCTCCTACTTTTATTGGTACACAATTGTCAAAAGAGTGTATGCAAATTTATATAAACATATACCTAATCATAAAGCAAATACTTTAACCGAATTGTTTTTGGGTGCTGTTGCAGCTGCCATATCTCAATGTTTTACCATGCCAATCGGTGTTATAACAACTCAACAACAAACGGATAAGCAACACAAAAATTTGTTCGAATTAATTAAAGAAATTTTAGATCAAGATGGAATCAGCGGATTATGGAGAGGGTTGAGAGTTTCGTTAGTTTTATGTATCAATCCTTCAATTACCTATGGTTCTTATGAAAGATTGAAACAAATTATTTACGGAAGCAAAGAATTTTTGGGACCATTGGAAAGTTTTTCATTAGGTGTGTTGGCTAAATCTTTGGCTACAATCGCAACTCAACCATTGATCGTTTCCAAAGCCATGATTCAAAAGAAAAATAAATCGAAAGACAAAAAAGAGAAAAACCCAGAGGGTGACGATGATGAAGATGACATCGTATTTAATCATTTCACGGATGCTTTAGCTCATTTATGGCACACTGAAAAATTCAAAGGATTATATAAAGGTATTGCACCACAATTATTGAAAGGTGTTTTTGTACAAGGCCTATTATTCATGTTTAAAGATCAAATAGACATGTTGTTTTTATTCTTATTAACTTTGATCAAGGGTAAATCGATTAAATCAATAAAAAAATAGACATTTTATATTTAATATACAACTTTATTTATTGTTTACAACTTCGTTGTATTACAGGATGAACATGAACAGCTAGAGCCACATTTACATGATGAACCACAACAGTTAACTGATGATGTTGTAGAAACTGAAGATGTTGAATTTTGAGTAGAACCACACATTTTTAGATATCTTTACATGCCATAAATTAGTGGACATGTATTCATTTATATATCTAGCAAGACAAAGAAAACGCCATTTCTTAATGGAGTAATTGGATGCGTTCGCAAGATTTTTTTTTTTTTAAGACCGTTTTTGATAAATTCGAAACGGTATCACAGCATGGCATTGCATGATCAAACAGAAGTAATTTGACCTTTGATTAATGCAATTCAATTAAATCTTAAAACTAATTTAATAACATTTTCTTGTCAACCCTGATAAAGATCTTGTTGAAAGTTTTTTTGTTCAATTTTGCAATATTTTCATTTTTTTGTTTTTATCGTATGTAAATACTTGCTTTTACCTAATATATACGTAAAAACATTTATTTTTTTTTTTTCATATATTTGCGGTAAAGCCAGAAAGATATTGAAATTTAGATGTATAAAATATGTTTTAAATACAACATATATAACACTATAGTAAATACAATAGCATATAAAATGCTACACGTATGTGGAAGTTTAGTTTCTTGTGTCAATTTTTTTTTCGATTAAGGTGAATGAAGGTTTCTACAAGCTGCAGCACATTCAAAAGATGTAGCTCATTCACAATTCCTCTACATAACGAAGAATTGAATATTTAAAATAGAAATATAATGTTAAACTGCAGAAAATGGAGAAGGTATTTCAAATATCACTTTAAGTTGTCTATGAAAACCAATGAGCACGTATTCCTTATCATCTCATAAATTTTGGTATCGTCGTTTATCTTGTACAACTTCATTTCTCCCACATAGAATAATCTACTCGAACGACACATTGCTAAATGTACATCTTGATCAGGCAAATTAATTGTTATTGAGCATGTTTTAAGACTTAGTCATCTTGATGCTTATTTCAGGTTTGAGATTCATAAGTCATTTTGGTTAGTTTGATGCTATGACTATTTAGTACAACAATTTTGCGATTTATGAATGTAAGTTACATATCATAAGCAAATGATCCTACAGTTGATTTATAAAACTATATTTCAAGAAAATAAAGTCATTACTGACTTAGATTCTTATTCTTATTGTCATTGTTCTTTTTTCCATAAAGTTAACCTTTGTTCGTAGAAGCCCGCATCAATAAAAAGTGTAATGATGAACTACTACAACAATCAAATACTTTTTGCAGAGTTTGGCTGTTGCCATGGAAAAACGAGTCAGTTGTCCGACTCCCTTAAAAACGTTTTACAGTTAACATTACACTGTGGTGTTTAAATAGTTCGAATATTAATAACATTAATTGTTATTTGCAACCTCGCTTTAAAAGAGCTTCCCCAATTAAATATTTTTGTTTCAACGATTCCTAGTATTTATCATGGAATTGTCCGAAGTGTAATAGATGAAATTCAAAGTGAGTTACCAAGATTTGATAAAGCAAAGAAGAAAAATAAATTTCTGATAAACATTTTATAAATTTTGCAATCTCTATTATTTGGGATTAAGTTGTTACAGCAATCCGACTATACAACTTGAAGCTGATATTTCGAAGGTTAGAATAAAAAATTAGTGAATAAAAAAAGAAGCTTCTCATTTAAAATATAACAACTACAAAGGTATAGATAACGAAATCTACAATAAATTATTAGTTAGTATGTATATTTGCTCTTGTTGCAACCAGGAGAACATGAAAGACGATGTGGAGCGTACCAATTTTTTGTCGCAATACACCATTCTGTTCTACTAAAAATTTAGGGCTATAACTTTACTTTCAGTCGGGTAAGTAATATAGTCGTGCATAGTGCGCCTATTTTTCTTCTCACAATTTTGTGTCACTTTTAATATGTTAGTACCAATTCTGAATTTACCAATGGGACAGAAAAAAAAAAATTTGAAAATTTCTTTCCTACTATTCTAGTTTTATTAACATTATCAATTAGTTATAACCGATATTAAACATGGGTAACGGAAAACCTAGAGGTATCAATAGTGCTAGAAAGTTAAGAGTTCACAGAAGAAATAACAGATGGGCCGATCAAGCTTATAAAGCAAGATTATTGGGAACAGCTTTCAAATCATCACCATTCGGTGGATCATCACACGCTAAAGGAATTGTTTTGGAAAAAATTGGTGTTGAATCCAAACAACCAAACTCAGCTATTAGAAAATGTGTCAGAGTTCAATTAATCAAAAACGGTAAAAAAGTCACTGCTTTCGTTCCAAACGATGGTTGTTTGAATTTCGTTGATGAAAATGACGAAGTTTTATTAGCAGGTTTCGGTAGAAGAGGTAAAGCTAAGGGTGATATTCCAGGTGTTAGATTCAAGGTTGTTAAAGTTTCTGGTGTTTCATTGTTGGCTTTATGGAAAGAAAAGAAAGAGAAACCAAGATCATAGATTACTTACGTCTATTCATTTAAGAAGTATAATGCACATATAATATATAAAATCTGTCTAAATTAAGATCTCTATTGGTACATTTGAATTTATTCTTCTAAAAGGTGTTTAATCTTACGAGCTACAATACTATGTGATCTAAAGTTTTTATGAATTCGAGAAAGATGTTTTCGTTTGCGCAAAAAGAGAATATTATTATTAGCTACTATTATATAGTTAGATCTCTACCTTCAATCGATGGACCTCCTTTTCTTGATTTTTTCTTCTTTGTACCCATTGAAGTCAAAGTTTGATTGATTTTTCTAAATCTTTCATCATTATTATTACTTCGTCTCATAAGTTTGTTGGCATCCACTCTAGGCGCAATCTTATAAGCAGCACTTCTAGCTGTTGGTATTGCTGCTCTTTTTCTTCTCTCAGCATTTTGCTCATATAAAGTCTTAGCTTCTTTCTTTTTGGATTTGGATAATCTATTCAAGTAGTTTCTCTTATCGTATTCCCCAAATTGTATTGACCTATCTTTATAAGAATCACTTTTATTTAAAATAGGTCTGGTCCAGTCTCCAATCAATCTATCAACTATTTTCTTCAATTGCGGTTCTGTTCTCTTTGACCTTTGATAGAATACTAAAACTTTCCCAATTCCAGATGCAATCAAATGATCGATTTTGATAGGTAATGTTTCCAAAGCGTTAATCAATTCCTTTTGAATTTGGTACGCTGGCATTGATGCATCAGGCAATGGTTCTAACCATAACCTTACAGCTTCCAATAAATTGTTATCTAAAATCGATTCAGCTAAATCTTTCTTGGATAAAATATCCAACACCTCTTTCAATAGCTTTAACTTCTCAGTGGCAATCTGATTGTTTGCATTCTTTTCAGCATCTAAATTTGCTGCTTTGATCATTTGGTCTTTTATATAGTCTATTTTATCATCTTGTAATCTTTCTAAGTCATGTTCATCAGCCTTTTTTCTTCTAGTTGTCTTCGTTTTAATAGCTAAATTCATTCTTTCTTCTAATTCCAATCTTCTTCTTTGATTTGGATCTAAATCATCATTCGTATATGTTTGTTCTTGATCTTGTTCAGGATACACTTGATCTTCGTTCGTTGATTCACCTTCTGGTCGTGATCTTCTGATAACCTTTTTATACGTACGATCAATTTGATCATCTTGTATTTTTGGAGCTTTAGTATTCTTATATATGTTGTCATCATCCTCGTCCTCGAATTCTTCATGTTGATTACCAGCTGGATCTTCTGCATTTTCAGTGGCTTCATATTCGTTTTGTTGTTCAGGTAATTCAACATCTTCTTCTTGCTGTTGTTCGTTCTCTTTTACCTGTTGCTCTTTATTCTCCTGCCCTTGCAAACTGGGATCTATGTCATCTTGAGATAAGTTCGTAAAATCAGCTAAAGGATCAGTCATACTTAGTGTGTAAAGGGTAATATTTTTTTGTTCTTGAAGATTATTAACAAAAGTACACACTGGAAATTTTGTACAGTATGAATCAAAACCAACTTAAGTACACCTAATCTTGAAATGAATATTTTGATAAACAAACCGAAATATTGCTAAGTCGAGTATTGTTTCATTGATATAAAATGTTGATATATGTCGAAATACAACATACAAATTAAATATTTTTGGATTTAATGTTTCTACAAACAATAATTTGAATCACGACTAATTCATATATTAATTTAATGCAATGTTGTTGTTAAATTTATCAATAGCTATCAAAAAACGATAAATTTCCCACTATCCTTGAATTGTCATGTCAGTTAGGTAGAGATTCCGACTAAGTCTTTTAAAAACAGTTCAAATGAAATATGATTGGAATATAGATTATAAACCGAATTGTTCTCTTCTATCACAATTACTTTTCGTTTTGTAGAGATGTATTGTAATAATGTTTGAAAAAAAAAGAAAGAATACTTAAATGCAATTTCTATTTTTTAAAGTACTTAGAATTATTGATTCAAAACCAGACAGTCAAGACTTTCACTATGAACCCAAACCTTTGATTGATATGGATGCAAACAAATAATAGTCGTGCAATAATTATAAGAAAATACATTGGTACGGACGAAAAAAGTTGGAAAATCAATTTTCAAATATTACAGCATGTCTCAATACATTGGGAAGACAATCTCCCTTATTTCTAACAAAGGATTGCGTTATGTCGGCTTGTTAGAAAATATTAATGCCGATGACGCAACTGTTGCTTTGAAATCGGTAAGATTGTTTGGTAGTGAGGGAAGAATGGCAGAATTAGGTCAACCTAATTTAGAAGTACCACCTGGAAATGATGTTTATGATTACGTTGTATTTAGGGGAAGTGATGTCAAAGACTTAAATGTTTTAGATATTCCTATAGACGAGGTTAAACCAATTATATATCAAGCTCCACAATCCACAGCCGGATTTTACCCACCAGGACCAACTCAAACTTACCAACAACAATATCCAACTCCTGCTAGTGAACCAACTCCGACCAGTTCACAAGACGTTCCACCAGTTGCAAAACCTGCACAAACAGTAGCACAACCCGCGCAAACAGTAGCACAACCCAAAGAAACGGAGGTTGCTAAACCACCAAAACAACCTGAACCATCGACCACAGAGGAAGAAGCTACAAAAACTGAAACTGAAAAAGTTCCGCAATCGCAACCGAGGTCAGAACCACAACCGCAAAGAAGAAAAGCATCGAAAATTGATATTCCTACTGAGGAGTTTAATTTTGAAGAGGCAAATGCTAAATTTTCAAGAGACTTAGAACAAGAAAAAGAATTGGAGAATAATGGATATGATAAATCGTCATCATTTTTTGATACTATCTCATCTTCAAATGAAGAACGATCAAATATGAGATGGTCGGAAGAGAAAAATTTGAACTTAGACACATTTGGCGAATCCAGTTTACATAAAAGAGGAGGATTCAGAGGCAGAGGCAGAGGTAGAGGTAGGGGAAGAGGTAGAGGAAGAGGAAGAGGAAATTTTAGGGAAAGATCAAATAATGACTACAATAAAAAACCAGAATGGGCATGAATAATGTTATATTCTAGCTACGTTACCTATAAACAACTTTTTATCTCTTTCTTCTTCTTCACTATCGAATCTTAAAAAGTTTCCATAATCTTGACTTAACGAATTCAAAGGACTGAAGAAATTATTGATCAATTGCTTTTGTATCAAGTATTTGATCTTCACCAATCCATTTTTAAATTTATTATCCTCAAATTTTGGCTGCTTGCATTCAATTAAATTATTTTCAAAAAAATGGATAACTGGATAATCTTTAATTTCAGCATTTGTTTTTGAACTTAAATCAGGTATCAATTTCATAATATTGTATTTCAAATCTTGATCAATTGCAATATTTTCCATAAACCCAAATCTTAAAATACATTTGTAATGACCCTTTAATTTCATTGGGGCTAACAAGATACGATCTTCATTTGAAACGTAAGGAATTGACAAAACTCTAATACCCAAAAATACAAAATTTGAAGGTATGGAAACAAACGTTTTTAACAAGGAACCATATAAATAAGGTAAAGTATTTGGAGAATTTGTCAAAATTGTATTAACATACATGAATCCTAAGCCTTGATACCTATTCAATTTTTGGATGCCAAATCTTGTTTTGATATCGTCGTCGTCATGGTTTGTTGCAATTGTTTGATTATTATTTAAATCAATAACAGTTGAATTTGAAAACTTCATGAACAAATCCTGAATTTTAATCTTTTTATTGAATTCGTAATCAACGTTTCTTGATCTTGCCCAATGCCATAACGATAAAAATATGAAGAACAATCCGGCCATCAATATGGGAAACCAAGCACCATGAGGCACCTTTTTCAAATTTGAAATGACCATACAAACTTCTAATGGTACGAAAATTGCTGCAAATATAATTGGCCAAACGATATTTGAATTGTAAACATAAAACATACATATAATGATTAGTGATGAGGTAACCAAAAAATCTAATGATATGCCTAAACCGTATGCAGCTGTCACATTGTTACTATTCTTAAAACCTGCGGTGGTACAGATTACACCTATCATCAATAGCCAGTTAACAGTTGGAACATAAACCTTTCCTGAGTAATGTGATGAAACATGAACAATTTTCAATTTAGGGAAACAGTCAAGATTGATCAATTGACATATAATACTAGAAACTGCAAGTATTAAAGCTTGAGATGCAATTATTGTAGATAATGTAGCCAATACGAACATGATCCAAAAAACAGGCGAGTTTGTACCACCAGGTAAGGATAAAAAAAATGGATTCGAAAATGCAGATGGATTCTCAACAATATAAGCTCCTTGACCCAAATAACAAATAATTAAAGCTGGATAAACGAACCCAGTTAATGTAATCTGAATCGGTAATTTTCCAAAATGTCCAATGTCACTAAATAACGCTTCAGTACCAGTTATAGCCAACATCGATCCTGAAAAGACATCTATACCACCACTTTTTAATAATTTGATTGCATAATACGGTGATAATGCAGCAAAGATTCCAGGGTGAAATTTGACGATATTGTATATACCACAACCAATTAATCCAATCAACCACAAGAAAATAATTGGCGCAAATGAAAACGAGATTTTATGGGATCCAAATTGTTGAATTATGAATAAAACAATTAAGATAACTTCTGAAACTGCCAATACGTTATTAAATGAAGGTTTTGCAATTTGAATACCACCAATTGCAGATAATACTGAAGTTGTTGGTGTCAATAGGCCATCAGATATAACCAAAGAACACCCCAAAAAACAAGCAGTTAGTATAAACCCTTGAACCATTCTAATCATTGTTGGATTTTGTTTAATTCGTTCAATTCTAGAATGCACAGTGTGAACTGAAGATGCAGTCGTATCTTGTCTTGTTAATAGCGTCATATCTGAAACTTCAGGTGAGCCGGGAATATTTACACCTTTTGGGCCAATATTTAGATATCTTGCGATTTTTGCATAAATAGCAACTTGTCCACCTTCTCCATTATTTGGGCCTAAAACCAATACAATACAAACATATTTAAAAATAACAATGATTGTAAATAAGTAAAAAATGACTGATATCGCACCATAAATTTCCTCTTTGTTTGGAGTCGCTTGAGAATATTTTATTGAATTTAGTACATATAAAGGTGAAGTACCTATATCACCGTATATAGCACCCAATGAAGTAAAAGATAGCATTGCAATTTCTCTCCATGGTTGTTTCTTCGTTGGTTTTTCATCGATTGGAGAAGTCACGCTACTTTCTTCGTCATTTGAAGCTTCTAAGTCAATATTATAGTTATAATGGTCAGTTTCATCACTGATCGATTGTGTATCTTTATTGTGAACATCTTCTGTGGACTTGATGGAATTTGTAGCGGAATTCATTTAAATAATAATTAAAGAGAATTAGAATTACACGACGACAAATGAAGAATATTTATATCGAACAACAGTTCGCATTATTTGGGAAATAATTTTGTATAATAGTAAGTAACAAGGTAAGCACCCTCGTGAAGTTTGATGGGTTAAAGTTGTTGGATAAATCAATAGGATTTACTGAAGATTTGAGGGATTAAAAAGAAGTTAGAATGGAATGGCATAAAAAATTAGCTTTATCAACAACAACAACAACAACAACAACAACAACAATTAAAAATTAGCATGGTATTGCCTAAATTTTCCGTCGTAAAATTCGAACATTATTATTATTATTTGATAAATGTATGTTCATAGTATATAGGGGCAATATTAAATCTTACAATATTTTTAGTATTGGTACACTACCACCAAAAGTTCAATTGACATATTGACGTAGAATCTTCACACATGAAAAAAATAACAAATGAAAATAAATAAAAATTCCCTCAAAACATGTTTATTTTTTATCCTTCAATTTATCAACAATTTGCTTTTCGTTTTTGGATATTACAAAAGTTCATGAGTACATACATTGATTTACACTTCTCAATCATTAGCACCTTATCATCATAAAGTTTAATTGCAGTTGCTTAGAGTTACCTTGAGGGCTATTCTTTTTTGTGGGTACGTATTATTGTTACTCTCCATCTTATATAATTTAATGAAGGATGCATATTTTATATCGTAAATATTTGTTTTGTGTAATATGATTAATGAGGGATTTATTTGTAAAATATTTTCGATTTTTTAATTCAAATTTTCTATTTCTCAAAAGTGAGAATATTCTCTTCATTTAACAGTATGATAACAATTTGATTGCTGTGCAAAAATATTAACTAATTGCTAATTTATTTCTAATAAATTTGTTGAATTTGGACACTTCATTAAATTTGGTAAGAAAAGAGAATAAAAAAGATCTTGATTTAAGGTACAAAAACATCTCCAAACTATTCTTGGCAATCTTTTTTTTTTTTTTTTGACGCGGCACTAGCATATTTTTTTTTTTTTTTTTTTCAATTTCTCTCGATTAAATGAGTAATTTTTCATTATATTCGAGCTCAGCCTCTGGTTCTAAAATTGGGGTACAAGTACCTACTAATGTATCACTAATGGTTTTACTTAGTGAACGCGTTCATATTAATAATAGGAGAGTTAAGAATCGTGCAGTAATATAGTAATAATATCATAAAAAAATTCAAACTGACATTATCACTAGCGTATGAACTTTCACATTTCTGATCACCTCATCTCGTTTGTTATTTTAAAAACCAAACTATACTCTTTTGTTGTGATTCCTTTTTCAATTTATCATAAAATAATTCTAAACCTAAACTACAAACTCCTAGGACAAAGTAATTTACTGGGATTAAATAACCGTATTTCTCTTGTAACAATTGTATTAAAGTGGCTTTCAAATTGTTTAACTCATATCCAATGAAACAATTTGATATTGAATAGTATATTTGTTTTATGAAATAAAAATCAGGAAAAAGCTGTATGAGAATCGAGTCGTTGCAATTCTCGAATTTTAAATCATCAATAGCTTCATTAAATGAAAACATAAACTGGTATGCATAATGCATTGTTTCTTGGCTGTATTTGAAAGCTTGAACTAGAATGAACAAAATCCTTTGAATAAAGTTTATTGCCATTTTCTCAAGAGTTTCATATTGATTAATTTGTAATTGTGATAATTTTCCTTCGATCATTAGTAAATTAAAGTTGTGTCGATAAAACATCGGTAAAACACTACATATTAATTTTAAAGGTTTCAATTCATCAGTCGGTTGTAATGGAACGTGGGTGATTGGGATGAGAGATTCGATTGTTAAGGATTTTGACATAAATAGCAAAATTTATATTATTTCATTATGATATGATGGATACGTAAGAGTAAAATATTGTGGTACTGCACATGGTATTTTACCTGGAACAAACCATAGAACGATCACTTTTAGTAAAGACTGTATTCATAAACAATTTACCTTTCCAGCTTAAGTTTATATCAATGTCTATAAATTATATAGAAGTCAAGGTTTATTCTAAATCTCATTTATTTGGCTTATACGAAGTTCAATTATGTGTTGTATTTGCAGCATGGTAGCATATTGAGATACACGTAAGACGTGATTTTTTTTTTTTTTATTTTTTTCACTATTGACTACCATGCCTCATAAAAAGATAACAGCATTTCCAGATGGTAATTCTTACGTTCATTACCAGGATCCCTATTTGATTATTTGTAACAGTGAAGGATTAATAAAAGTTTTTGACAATCGTGAAAATCAAGAACCTACATCAATTGATATATTAGAAAATCTAACAAGTTTTAGTTTAAATGATGAAAAATTGGCTTTAACCACAATTGATGGACATTTGGAATTAGTAAATTTGAAGGAAAATGTTTCCAAAGGTACAATTTACCGTTCTGAATTACCTTTGAGAGATGTACAATTTATAAACCAAGGTAATAGATTAATATGTGGTGGGGACGATAATAAATTGACTTTAATTGATCTACAAGATAATAATTCCACAATTAATATAGAATTACCGGATCAAGTTGTCGGTATTTCGTACAGTCCAAAAATAGAAACATCATGCATTAGTTTGTCAAATGGCTCTGTACAGGTTTATTCGGTCGTGAACGAAGAAATCAATTTGTTAAAAAATTTACCAAATGTTATACCCAAAAAAATAAACTCTTCAATGGATAAGGTAGATTATAATAATGAAAACTATGATGAACTAACTACTTGTTCAAAAACACAGTGGGCTTCAAATGGTGATTATTTGTTGGTCCCAGATACTAATTATAAAATTCAAGTTTTTCAAAGATCTAATTGGGAAATAATTAGAGAATTCAACATTGAAGAGAAAGTGATTGATTTCTTAGTGAAAGATCAATATTTAGTGGTATTAACTTTGAATTTATATAAAATATATGATCTCAATGGAAAATTGTTGCACGAGAATGATTTTGAGCTAGGTAACGATTGCTTGCCTTTGAACATTTCATACTATGACAATAATGTAATATTAGGAAGCACAAATGGTGAATCGTTGCATTTGAAAAATTTGAATTTTGAACCAAATGCTCAAGAAGTTGACAATTTATTTTTAAATGACGTTGAGGAAAGTGATGAAGAGGAGCAAGAACCAAAACGAAAATTCAAATTACACGAAGAAGATAGTTTAATAATTGACGAAGAAGATGATATATTCGACGACTTAAAAAGTGATTTGCCTCGTAAAAAACATAAACCTAACTCAGATGCCACAAACATTATACCATATTCTCCCGGTTCAACACCATTTGAAAATGAGAGAAGATACCTCACAATGAATAATCGTGGTTACGCATGGTTGGTACAAAATAAAGCAAATAATAATACTATCAAAAGTGTAAGCATCACAGTGTCCTTTTTTGATCGTTCATTAGGTTATGATTATCATTTCACAGAATACAATTCGTTCGATTTAGCTTCTATCAATCAAGTTGGTATTATTGTCGGAGAAAGTTCTACTGGTTTATTATACTATAGACCACACCAAGAATCGAATACCGATTTATGGGAGAAAAGAATTCCATTATTGAATAATGAATATATCACAAGTATTTGTATGACTGATTCAAAAATCAACAACTTTATAACAGTTGGCACTAATTTAGGCTATCTACGTATTTTTAGTCAACATGGCGTTTGTATTAATATTATTAAAACTACACCAATAATATCATTAGCAGCATCATCGACATCACATATATTCATCATTCATCGAATAACGTCAAATAATTATACATTTTCAATTATTGATATTAATGAAGATTTTAAATTTTTACAACAACATGTGCATATCCCACTATTGGATTTCACACCACTAATCAAAGGGATTTTTTTTAATGAATTCAATGACCCGTGCATAGTTGGTGGATATGATGATACATTATTAATTTTACATTCATGGAGAGAGATGAATAATTCAAAATGGATACCAATTCTAAATTGTAAAAACGCAGTTTCCGAATTTGGGTCTGAAACTAAAAAAAATTGGAATTGTTGGCCGTTAGGATTGATTGAAGATCAATTAAATTGTATCATCCTTAAGAATGGTATATATCCAGGATTCCCATTACCGTTGCCAGTTGAACTCGAGATTAAATTACCTGTTGATTCCACTTTTGTTGAGAACAACCCTGAAGAGTTATTTGTAAGATCAATAACTATGGGCAAAATTTTAAACGATGTGTTGAATGACGAGGAATTCAAGAGCGAAGAAGATGATATCATTGAAAGATTGACCAAATATCAAAGGACAATGGATAAATCATTATTGCGTTTGTTTTCAGACGCGTGCCTGAATAATAATTTGAATAAAGCATTCAGTTTGGCACAAATGATGAAATCAGATAAAGCATTATCGGCAGCTTCGCAAATATCTGAAAAATACCAGTTTAATTCATTGGCAAGTAAGATTGCTCCATTGAGAGAACAGCTTCTTGATGATAATTAATATATTTAAAATTTGAGAATATATACTTAAAATTGTTTTTTAATATAGTTGAAAATGATTGGACTGACCCATAATGCACCAGCTAATAAACCTGCAAATCTTAAAGTATCATAAGCATATTGTTCTTGAACTTTCTTTTGTTCTTCACTTGGCTGACCACCGTACATTATCACTGAAGTAAGAATTAAAAATTTTTATTTTTTTTTTCATTCGGGCGAATTTGAGCAACCAAATGACGTCGATTAAACCATTCCAAATTGAAGATTTGTTTGATATAAATCAAGTCAACCTAGATCCGTTAACTGAAAATTTTAACATATCGTTTTACACATCTTACTTGACTGATTATCCAAATTTATTTTACAAATCAGTTGAACCCAACAATGATATAAGTGGGTACATGATGGGAAAAATCGAAGGACAATTAAGTAAAAAAGAATTGCATTGTCATATAACTGCTGTGACAATTAATCAGCTGTATAGAAGAATTGGATTGGCCTCGAAATTATGTTTGTTGTTAGAATCAATCAAAGATGTGCAACAAACTTTGTTTATAGACTTATTTGTAAAGGTGACAAATACTTTGGGTAAGATTTTATATGAAAAGTTAGGTTATAGCGTATATCGTAGAGTAATTGGCTATTACGGGAAAGAATATCCACTTGATAAAGTCCCACATGATGAGATTGATGCTTTTGATATGAGGAAAGCATTGGCATTGGATGAGAAACGTGAAACAATACGTCAGAATGGCGAATTGGAGTATGTCTTTCCAAACGATGTAGTATTTTAATGCTCCTAAATCTGAGTCATATTACTCAATGGGGAAGTCGACCAAGAATCATACAATATAAAATGCAGCAACAGAACGAAAAAAAAAGAAAAAAAAAAAATTAATAGTCATGTCAAAGAGTTTATATAAAGATAAAAGATTTGGTAGAGATGGAATTAGCTCTAATTCATCATCAAGGGCTGCATCGTTGTCACGAACTCCTCTTAGATCTGACGACTCAGATTATGAAAGCGACGAAGAAAGTGATTTAATAAAGATTGAAGAATTGCTAAAAGAAAAGTTAATGAATTTACAACAAGAAGAAATTGGTGAAAGTGCAAAAGAAGATAGGATAGGTATAAACGATAGAAGACAATATGAAGCTGCAAATTTGAACAAATCCAGAATACAGGAATCTAACTCGATCAATGAGATAATTATTTCATTAACGTTTTCGAGGACGGATATTAGTTCTCAGAGTAGAGAATTATTATTAGCACAATTATACAAGTTAACAGTTTCAAAATCACTATTAGTTTATAATGAAGAACAGTCTGGAAGTTTAAATTATGTCGATGAAGATAAAATTTCGAAATTGATTGCAATTTTGACTACTGGTAATTATCGAAGTGAGATTGAGTTTTTGTACTTATATCGTTCCATTGTTGCTTTAATATGTAGTGATATCGATGAGTTTTCTGGTTTAATTTCAACGGATTTATTGGCTTATATAGAGAAATTGATTAGTGAGCCCGCAACAAGTATAATCACAAATGAAAACAAAGCAAACTTAATATCTGGATATGTGGTTTTGGCATTGGTTCTACACAATGGATCTTCAAGTTTTGGTATTGATGATAAAATTAACATCTTGATTGATTTAGCCGAAGGTTATTGCCAAAGTGCAACAGCATTAAAGAAAGAAATTGAAAGCGGTAATCGAGAATATTCAACATTTATAACTGATAAAAATTTAGATAAAAAGTTGATAAATGAAGCTAATTCGAAAGTCATTAGTGAGGCTTCTGTTTCAATCAGCGCATTACATGGTGTTGGCTGCCTATTGACATTATTATCGCAAGGAGTATACTTAAATGAACTATTGGAAGATTTGATGTATAAATTGGTACCTTTGTTGGACAATGACGAAAGTAGAGATATTTCAAAAGCTGCTGGACGAGTAGTTGGATTGATTTATGAGATATATGATTATTCAAAAGATCCCGAGGACGAAGATTCAGAAGACGACTTTAATTCAAATTCACCTTATTATGAGCAAGAGAGTTTAAAATCAATTTTAAATCGATTATTAAACCTTTCATCAAAGAAGGTATCAAGAAAAGATAAAAAGGACATTAGTTCAGTTTTCAGAAATATTTTGAACACAATAAATGTTTACACTAACAAACAACAAAGAGATTTAATATTAAAAAAGACACAAGAAGGTTTAGAGCTTTCACAAACCACAACAGATTCTACTAATATAAAGCTATCGAAGTACAAGTCTTTAAAAATAAACTCATGGTTCCTATATTTGAGATTACGTGAATTAAGGTGGTGTTTTTCATTTGGGTTACATAATCAATTGGTTGCAAATGAGTCTATAAGAGACATATTAAAGGAACCAGATAATGAGTATTCCTATGGTAATAATAGCCGTGAAATTGATGATAGTTTATTAAATGAAGAGAACTCTGAATTTTTACATGAGTATGTTGATCAAAAACATATTAAGAATGAAAAATTAAGAGATGAAAAGATAAAGAAGGAAAGGTTGATAAAACTCGGTGATCAATTTAATGAGTTGAATATTAATACTTGAATATACATTATTTATTATTTCCGTTCATGGGTTTTTTTTTTTGGTAGTCGAGAACAAGAGTGATTATATGCAGAGCTTATTTACAATATGACGTAATTGTTGTTGAAGTAAATATCATCCTCCTACTGGAAGTGATGAAGATGAAGTTTGATGTTATTTTGACGGAAAATCATACTACTACAAGACAGATTGCAATTGGTGTTATATCGTAAGCTGATTCCATTTTTGTTATAAGTTGAAATTTCACATTTCAATCAATAACACTCGGATATCCACCTCATTCTAGGATAAGTACTTCAATAACTTCAAGTTTCATTTTTAATTCGTAGTTTGTTGTGTCGTACCACTCTCTAGTCGCTAACTGTATATAGGATAAATGTAATGGTTTCATTCTTTCAGCTTTCCTATGTGAAATTAAATTTTCCCTCACCTGAAAACTTGACACAAAAGATTTCCATTTGAAAGTTTTCTTCTCTCACTTGACATTTGATTATCATTCAACATTCATTTATAGACTTCAATCACTCCTTATTATGGCATATCATATATAATATTCACAAACATGACTGAACTATATTTCTTACGACACGGAGAGAGGATAGATCATGCTTTGAAAAGAAATCCAAGTGCAAAACCAATTATTGAAGATTACCAACCTTACGACCCTTCCTTAGCAGATTCTGCAATTGAACAGTTGAAGCTTGCGGTAGATGACATATGCGCTACTACACAAGTTTTCAAGGAGAACGAATCAGATTCAACATCGTCGAAACGTAAGAATGTTTACATACACTTTAGTCCTTATTTGAGATGTTGTCAAACAGCAGATATTTTGATCACTGAGTTAAAAACAAAGTTTCTTGATTTATT
This sequence comes from Insectozyma sakaeoensis, assembly GCA_030569255.1. Classification (NCBI taxonomy): domain Eukaryota; kingdom Fungi; phylum Ascomycota; class Pichiomycetes; order Serinales; family Debaryomycetaceae; genus Insectozyma; species Insectozyma sakaeoensis. The sequence continues at coordinate 108,367 of JAJMKJ010000020.1, read as the reverse complement.
TCCAAATTATAAAGTTAGATTCCAATTGTTAGGAGACTTTGCCTTGAGTGAATGGGTTCACGATAAAATGAAAAATAAACCACCATTTATTGATTCCAACGATGCGTATAACATGTACACCCCAAACCTCAAAACGTTAAAAAACAAAACAGCATGCTCAAATTTCAGACCTACAATCACTTTAGGTCCTTATAATGGTCCTGATTTAAGTTATAAAGATTACCAGCAAAGATGTAAAGACTATTTCAAAAAATTATTGGCAACGTACGATAAACCCGCATATATCAGAAATAGAGATATCATAATTATAGTTAGTCATGGTTATGCAATTAATAATTTCATGTCATATTTCATAAATCATCCTATATTTGAAGAAATACCCGAAGCCAAATTGAATGTGGCAGAACGAATATTGAAAGAGGGTGTTAAAATTGATGATGAGTTTGATCCGCATCAATACACTTGGAAATTGATCAAGGACGCTTTAAATATATCAAACGATGAAATAGATACGACATTAAATTTGGAAACTGACATTGTTTATTACAAAACAAATTTCATCAAAAAAGACGAAACTAATGAACAACAAAAGACCGTGATACCTGATGAATATAAGCCTAGAGCATCGTTCAAGATTGAATCAACATCTGCTTCAAGGCAAGGAAATTCCAAGCCACCTCGACATAACTATTTATGCTCGGCAGCAAGAAATTGGAAACCCAACGAAAAAGTTTTCCAAATAAAAACCGAGTTTAAAGAAAAAGTAATGAATGAGGAATCGTTTAAAAAGGGATTCAATATCTCAAATCATCCTTTGAAACCTATAAGTCCGACGGTATCGCCAAATTCTGCACCAACGAGAACAAACTCGGTAATTGATCTATCTAAAATCTTAACAAATGAAGACATAACACCAATGAAATTAAAATACTCAAACACTTCGGAAATTCCAATACATAAAATAAACTCAAGAGTTAATTCTCAAGTCAATTTAGCTTCTTATGACCGAGCAAACTCAAATGATAGTTCGCTAATTGATTTGCCAAAATATGTTCAAACGTTACACAATCAAAATAGAATGAGGTCAAATTCAAATCCTAATAGTCACGTTGTTGTCGCTCACAGTACCAAAGACTCGTACTTTCCAGCTGCTGTCACAAAAATTAAATCTTCAGGTTCTGATGTGTCAATCGATTCTATTGAATCGCATGATTCTGATATCAAGATGGACCCGATCGAAGAAAAATTTGAACCAAATCATATCAGGAATTCACCAATTGAAACATTGAACCGTGCTAGATCATTAAACAAACGAAAAACGAATAATCCATTGTTTTTATCATTACAACAGAAACGTTCGCAACAAAACATAATACAAAGTGGTTTAATGAATTCGTCCATACCTAAAATTTCCCAAAAGAAATCCAAAGCTAATAATATTACTGATAGTGAAGAAATTGAGAGTGGATCCGAATCAGACTCTAATTCAATTGGCGAAGAAGATAATTCAAAATTATTCTCGTTGTTGTTCAATGCGAAGGCTAGCTCACCACCAAATTCAGCACTACCTCTATCGAGAGGTAACAGATCGAGAAAAAATTCCGTCAAGTATTATTCAGGTTTAACAGCAAACGATTTTGACAAAAAGAAACGTCCGGTTTTTTATAATTTCGACTCTGATGATAGCAGCAGCGGTGAAGAACAAGAAGAGAAAAACGAAGATAAGCCAAATGACGTGAACGAAAATTACAATTGGTTTGGCCAAAATAGATAACTACTTGGTGTATAGAAAATAGAGAATATTATTTAAATTATAGTCATTCTAATTGCAGTAATTTATTAAGCCCGGCTGAGCCAACATAGGACTGAAGACATATGGAGTCCATTGGGCAGAGTCTCAAGGGCCGGATAGTCTACACTGACCTTTTTATCTTAAAATTTCAACAGTAACATGATAATTTGGTTTGCTGAAAATATCAGTCCCACCGAGAAGTACATGTATTCCACAGAGTTCACAAATAACCTTTTTGTAGTGCACATTGATCATCAGATAACAATGCTTATATAATTAATTACATAATAAATAATTTCAGCAAAAGAGATATACATGAGTATAGAAACAACTAAAATCACAAATACATTTGGACTATCAAAGGACATCGATGGCCCAGTTGTTGTTAAAATATGTATACTTGAGAACACCAACCCACAACCGTATTTAGCACAAGTGTCGTCTAAATTTGAGGACCCAACCGTGTTCAAGAAATTATCACAAATTTATAAAAATTCAGACTTATTCATCAAAGTAGGAGTATACGATGGTAAAAATAATAATTTAATCAACAGTCCAGTACAAACGTTATATAAATCATTTAATAACAAGAAGCGTCAATGGAATCAATTTGTAAAGCTAAATGTAAATTATAATCAAGTCATGTACGATTCATATTTAAAATTTGAAATATTCGAATTTATCGATTGTAAAGAAGTGTTATTTGGAAGTGGATTTATTTCGATATTTAATCATAAGACGTCAACATTAAGAACGGGATCTCAAAAGATCAAAATTTATAAAACAGTTGCAAAAGTTGATGTAAATTACAATGACATATCCACAAATTCAACGCAAAATGAAATAGACTTGACCAAATTCCAAAATGGAGATTATGATACTTTTCCATGGTTGAATAAATTATCAATTTCGAAACTATCGGATGAAGAGACAAGTGAAGACAACTTTTGGCTATACATTGAATTTCCAAAATTCGAGTTTCCTATCGTTTATTCAGAACCTATACGTGAAACACAGAAATTAGAATTGCCAAAGGATTCAGGCAGTGTTGTGACTACAAACATTATCAATTCAATAGATATACCAAGGCAACACGTAATAATTGATCCTGAATTTCAATCAAACAGTAATATCTTGGACCCAATTGAATTGAAATATCACAAACTTGAAAGAAATATAAATAATAGTAATAACTTACTACTAGACAAAGATATAAAACCAACGCCACAATTAAGAGATGAATTATTTAAGATATTAATCAAACCATCAAATGCAGAATTGACAGATTATGAGAAAAACTTAATTTGGAAGTTTAGATTTTACTTTAGTAAAAACAATTTATCAGATCCAAATAAGACTACCAAATCGTTTTTGCCAAAGTTTTTAAAATCAATAAACTGGGATAACGATTACGAATTGGATCATACTTTCAACCAAATTATACCACATTATTGGACAGTTGCTAAATTACAAATTGGCGATGCATTGGAATTGCTTGGGCCTTATTTCAACCCTTATACTCTAGGAAAACCAGTGGGTAGAATAGATTTTGAATCAACTCATTTGAATGACGAAGAAAATAAATTTGTCAAAATTTTTAACAACGTATGTTACTTGAGAAAACTAGCCGTTGAGAGATTGAAATCCGCAAATAGCGAAGAATTATTATTGTATTTATTACAATTAGTGCAAGCTTTGAAATATGAATCGTTGATTTACGAAGAAGATGAAGATTTAAAATCTCCATTAGCAAACTTTTTGATTGATTCAGCTGCAAGAAATGAAATTTTGGGTAATTTCTTTTATTGGTATGTTAAAGTTGAAAATGAAGATCAATTAGATAATCAATCGAAAAACATCTATTCAATTATATTGAATAAATATATTGATAGGTTGAAATTTTACTGTCATGAGAAAAAATTACCTTATTATAAACATTTAAAACGACAAATTTGGTTTATTAAAAAACTAACCAATTTAGTTGAACTATTGAAAACATCTTTCAGAAAGAACGAATCGACATTAAGAAAAATTGAGTTTCTTAGGGATTATTTATCCAATTCGTCCAACGAATTGTTGAAATTTCCAGAACCGTTCCCATTGCCCTTAGACCCAACAGTCATGGTATGTGGATTATATCCACAAGAATCATCAGTTTTCAAGTCCTCATTAGCTCCTTTAAAAATCACTCTCAAAACAATCGAGAAAAAGCCACTCTCCACAACGACTTCACAGATTTTCGGAAAGAAAAATTACAAATATGGTAAATACCCATTGATGTTTAAAATTGGTGACGATTTACGCCAGGACCAATTAGTTATTCAAATTATTAATTTAATGGACCAATTGTTGAAAAATGAAAACCTCGATCTAAGATTGACTCCATACAAAATTTTGGCAACATCACCAATTGCAGGTTTGATTCAGTTTGTCCCTAATGAAACCTTGGATTCTATTTTACTGAAAAACTATCAAGCCCCAAGTACAAACGAATCGACCAATAATGGAATCTTGAATTATTTAAGAATCCATAGTCAGGAAGAAAATTATGTTGAAGAGCCCATTGCAAAAAGCGTTTATCGAAAAAATTCGATTCAACCAAAGCAAAATCCTGCTATTACATCAGACTTGGGTGTGCGGCCGATAATAATGGACAACTACGTAAAATCGTGTGCAGGATATTGTGTGATTACCTATATATTGGGGGTTGGTGATCGTCATCTTGACAACTTATTAATTTCACCAAATGGTAAATTTTGGCACGCTGATTTTGGTTATATTCTAGGTAGAGATCCAAAACCATTTCCGCCATTAATGAAATTGCCCATTCAGGTTATTGATGGGATGGGTGGATTAAATCATGAAAATTATAATATTTTTAAAAATTATTGCTTTATTACATATACCACATTAAGAAAAAACTCAAATTTAATTTTGAACCTTTTCCAATTGATGTTGGATGCGAATATTCCGGATATAAAGTTTGATTCTCAAAGAGTAATTGAAAAAGTGGAAGAAAAATTTAATCTACAGATGACCGAAGAAGAGTCGATCATTCATTTCCAAAACTTGATCAACGACAGTGTGAATGCATTTTTACCTGTTGTCATAGACAGATTACATAGTTTAGCTCAATACTGGAGAGCTTAGTAAATGACGACTACTGAATATATTATGAACTAATTCTTGTAATACTTTATCTTTCTTATTGGTCGAATTTCGTCTTCTTGTCAGAATGTCTTCTTGCTAACTATGTTTGCATCCTTTACTATTAAATTTGGTCTACCTAACAACCCAATCAAGAAGCGAAATTGGTAGCACCGCAAGGCATTGCTGCAATTTACCTGCATATAAAATATTGTCCCAAATAGGAAAGATAAACAACTGATTTTCGATTCAGATTCAAGTTTCATCTTTGATCTATAGAACTTGCTTTCTTTTTTCAAATTTGGAATCTATCATATAGATTCATCGTCATTCATTTAGGAGTAAATTTTGTTTTTTGTTTTTTAATTGCATGTCACTACCTTCATTACCATTTAAAGTCAAAACAATCGTCTCATGGGCAGGCGAAGAAGATGGTGATTTAGGTTTTATCGAAAATGAAATAGTCGAGGTTTATTCAATAGTTGATGAAAGTTGGTGGAGTGGAAAGCTTAGAAGGAATAATGCTGAAGGTATATTCCCAAAAGATTATGTTAAGATAATTGAAGACAGAAATAGCCAATCCAATTCAGTCAATAATAACTTTAAGAATGAACATAGAAAGAGTACCACCAACATACCTGTGGGGTACTATTTAAAAAACAAAAGAATGTCAAATTACGAAGATTATGACGACAGGATGAATAAATCATTCCAGCAAAAAGTCAGTCCAAAAAAATTGACGTACCAACAACAGGAGGAATTGCTAAAGGAAAGGGAAAAGGAAACTGAGCATTTCAAATCGATGCAGCAACGAAAGAGCTATAATGTGAAGCCAATGCACAATATCAAACACGCATCGTCTCAACCAAATGTATCTCAGCAGAATCTGTCATCGATTGATTTGAGATCTCAAAAATTACAACCAACCATGTTTACTAATAAAACAGTCGAAAGTTTTACACCAGAAGCATCGGGTAGAAGAAGTAAAATCAATCATGAAGATATTCTCAATGAATATGAAGAAATTGCAAAAAAGAAGGCCCAATTAGAGATTGAATTAAATAGACTAAAACAAAAAAGTAAAGATTCGTTTTCAATCGATTCTTACCAGAGTGGGAAATTATATTCATCAAAAGAAGACTTGAGCAACAAGATATCAAGTAGGTATATCACAGATGAAGATGAATTAGTAAATGATGTTGAATCGGATGAATCAATTCCACCACCCCCACCACCAAAACATTCAGCATCAAGAATAAAGAATGAAGAAGAGGATCCATATTTAAAGATTTATCAACAGCAAGAAGAGCTCAAAAATTCAATCAAGTCGTTACAAAGTGATGTTTTAAATCTCTCTGAGTTAAGTGCAACTAGTGCAGGCTCGTTCATGAGACATAAATATGAAAAAAGCTTGATGGAATCCAAAATGGAAGGATTGTCTCTTGAAGAAGAACCGAAATTCGATATAATGAATGACGTTTTTGAAGATAAAAAGAAGAATCAAGGTTTTTTGAAGAAATTGTTACGTAAAAATCAAGAATTGAATCCAATTGAAAGACAATTTCAAAAACAAGATGAAATTGATTGGGTTACATTCAAACTGGATATAAACCGTATGAATTCTTTAACTTCACAAGAAAAGCAAGGCAGGACTAAGAGAGTGGTACGCGAAGAAGGAAATTTAATCGTGAAGCCCTTGGATTACATATCTGAAATCAATACTAATGAAACATTCCAGAATGATGATAATGAGGAATTAGATTTGAGCGAAATCAATTATTCAAAATGTGACGTATTCGTTTCGCATTATGATGTCTCACATGATTTAAATGATTTCATATCTGATGTCTCAGTCAAATTTCATACATCTCCACTCAGTAAAATAAGAAGTATTTTATTGCATTTGAGTAAATTCAATATTATAGAGGAAAGCAATAAAATTTCACAGACTAAACCAAAATTAATTGAAGTCCAATCAAAAGGTGAAGCATCAATATTTCAAATTAATTACATTTTCAAAAAAATGTTGGATGCCTTGAAAATATCATCTGAAGTTGTCTTGGGATTTTGGAAAAAACCGAATGAATTTTATCACAATGAACAATATGTGATTAATCACTGTTGGTTATCGATCTTAATTGACAACACATTTAGACTAATTGATATTTATAACTTTTCGAACGGATCCACATGCAACTTGAAAATTAAAAATGAGTTTTATTTCATGTCACAGCCATTATCTTTGGTATCAACTCATATCCCATCGATTATAGATTTGCAGCATGTCATGCCGCCAATTGATCCCAACATAGCATTTTATCTCCCGAGAACTTATTCGGGATTTTATCAAAACAAATTGTCATTCAAAAATTTTAACAATGCATTAACAAGACTAAAAGATTTAGAAGTTTTTGAATTAGAATTAAATATTCCAAATGATGTTGAGTTATTTACTCTTGTTAAAACTTCGAAAATCACAACAAATGAATTGAGCTTATGTCAAATTAAATGGTCAAATCACAAGCGTATTGCAAAAATTAAAGCGATATTACCTGAAAATGAACATATTGGCGTCTTGCAAATATTTGCTGGTCCAAAAGGATTACAAAAACTATTTGATAACATTCACGAGTTGGCTATTGTCATACCTTTATATCACGAAGGTGAATCCAAACAAACCAAATTTGTCCAAAGGTTTCCAACAGTGCAATCTCAAAATAATGATTTATATATTGTCAAACCACAGACCAACAAATTATTAATGAAGCAAGTTTACAATTTTGAGATTGAGCAGTATCCATCAAATGGAATCAATTCAGGAACTGGATTGATGATTCAGGATTTTAAACTTGTAATTGAAACTCCACTGGGTAAATATTTCAAATTAGTGAATGATGATTCAACAAGACCGTTTGGTACTTATACAACTCAAATCAAGTGTCAAGAAGTTGGCTTATATAGAGGATTAGTGATTGGAGACAGTGGCAACAGTTGGTACGTTTTTGCTCAATGGCAACTGTAAGTGCATCTATTCTACAATATAAGTCATTAACAATTACAATTTCTACTATCTTGATCAAAATGACCTCTCAAGAACTAAAACGTATATTATTTTTGACAATAAATATTATCATCAGAAAGCGAATAAATAAAACAATTGTTGTCGTTGTAACATTTATCTGTTAATTTATGGGTTTTATAGTCGGTACAATTTGGTGTTAATGGACTTTTTCTGTATTTGAACTCCATGAATTCTTGGTTGAATGCAATGTCGGTCAAATTCCACAATGGTTTGGCGACATATCTATGCCAGAAAGTACCGTTCAAAGGTGCATTTTGTGGCCATTCGTGTTTAGGGTCATAAGCGTCTCTTGCAGAATAAATTTCTTCCCAGATTGGTTCATCACCGTTATTAACAAAAGTAGTATTCAATTTGGTGTAATGATTGTAAGCGTTTATGATGTTAAAACTTTCGTGCTCAACTTGGTACCATTTGAACCCAGGATTAAAGTTAGTATATGGGGTAACTGACTGAGCAACGTATGAGAAATTGATAATGTCTTCTTCGGTAGCATTTCTTGCATCTGTTGAGTAGAAAATTGAAAATTGATCTCTATGAGTATGACCATAAAACATATGAGCAATGGTATATGGTGAAAAACGTTTGACAATTTTTGCAAAAATGTGGGATTGAATAGGTAAAACGTCGGCATTATTGGTTGGGATATGTGCCATTATCCAAACTCTTTGACCTTTTTGCTCACTTTCAACTAGCTCATCAACCAAAAATTTCCATTGACCAAATAAATCTGGGTTTGTAGTTTGATCGATATAAGCCCACAAATTATCAACATAATAAGAATTAGAATTCAAACCAATGATTTTTAAACCACGATTGGTAACGTATGAATAACCCGAGTAATGTTTTTTCAAATCACTAGCTTCTTTTTCAGGGAACCATTCGTTATTGACCCACAAATCGACCATTTCTTCAATATTATATTGGTAATGATGTTGTTCATCAAATTGTAATGGGGCAACTTGTGCATATGGGAATGAGTCATGGTTACCTAAACTTGGCATAACTGGAATGTTGTTCATATATTTTTTAATCAATTGGAAACCTCTAGTTTCTGAATATTTAGTAACGTTTGGTGTACAACGTGAGCCATCATGATCGACCATATCACCGGTGAATAAGACCAATTCAAAATTTTTATCTTTGTGCAATTTAGCCATTTCAACTAATGAATTGTTCATCAATAATTCAGGTGAATCTGACAAGTAAGCTCCAAAAGGAGTTGCAGGTGAATTTTGGAAATTCCAACCACGAAATTTGACGAAATCATAAAAGGCACCTTTGTTATAATTCAAACCATCGTATTTTGCAAATGGGTAAAAGGAGTAGTTTCCTGCAAATGTGTCGATGTTTTTCAAGTATGTAGTGAAATTATAGTCTTTGCCTGGTAATTCTTTATTGACAGATTCGGGAAACCCACATGGAATTTCTGTACAGTTACCTTCAGTACCTACTTGATATCTTGGTTGAATATGGAAATCGGTTGCGTGCAAAACATTGAATTTCTCGGTATTATTTTTGTAAACAGGAGGTGAGTTGTATTGCTCTAATTTTTTTGGCCACCAATTTTCAAGGCCAAACAATTCTTCTACATCTGGAGTTTTAGGTAAATGACAGGCTCTGCTACCTTTAAAATAACAATAATATTCCAAATCAATTTCACTCGAAAAATTGAAATGTTTAATCACATTTAAGAAATCATTGTCGAAAAAATTCACACTTCCAGAGCTTGTGACACCAGAATCAAAATTTGAGTTAAAATTTTCAAAATTTTCGGTCTTAGTGGTGACAAAAAAATTTGTATACGAACATGAACTTGGATAATATGCAGTTGACAAACAATCTTTGTATAGTAATAATGTTACTAAATGTTCTTTGTCGGGATATTGTTCAATCAAATCCCTGGCGAATTTAAATTTACCTTTACATTTATCACATTTATTACCAGCAATTCTTGACAATGCCTGTAAGTTATAAGCAATGAAATCAGTTTCATCGATGCTTAAATTTTCAAAAATATCATCCGTGACATCTCTTTCATTGATTACTTGACGTTGCAACGCACTAAAACCTGGCACCGTATGAGCAACAGCATTAATAGCAAGCAAAACTAACAATAAAAACTTGGACATGCTAATTTTGTTATTGTAAAAAGTCCTGCTATATCATCTTTATTTATAGTAATTTGATAAGCTAATTTACATTTGGTTCCTGACATCGCTATTTGCAGCTAAAATTAAAATTTTGCGGCAAAACAAAGATTTCCACGTGTATGCTCAACTATTTGGTGCCGATCCTATTGGAAACTTTAAAAGAAAGGATCAATCTACTGATCATGTAAAACGTGCTTTTTGGAACTGATTAATTTGCAACTGCAATTCAACCAAAATAGAGTACTATGAAAATTTTACTTCGATAATTAAACATTCCAACAAATATTATGTTACTCACACTTCAAGTATGTAAAAAAGATTTACTGTCGAATAAATTAAAGATTGCTATTGTGTACAGTAATTATGTCCGTAGCTTCTTGTTTACACTAGCGTTACCGATCTCGAACATAGATCAATGTAACATATCATGTCATTTAATGGCTCCCTTTCTGTAGTGTTGAAAACTGTACATTGCTCTGTTTGTGTTAATTGAAAATGTTAAAACACCTGGCTCCCGAATGAAACGATACATCTGTAATGTTCTGCCTTCCGGTTAAACAATAATAATTTTTATCCTTGATATTTCAACAATATTGACATTATTTTGATCTTCAAATAATAAATTTAACAAGATCCAATAAAATTGACTTTACAATTTCCTTTAGTCAAAATTACATATTATTGTTTAAAATTTGAAGCATAATCTAATTTCAGCCAAAATAATAGCTTTATAAACTTATACACTTTCAAAAATGTTGATGACAATGCTAAATATTTGTGATTTATTTTAATTTAAAATAATTTCTAGTTATTCCTTGGTCAATGCAACCAGTCTTGAAAGGATAGTTAATATTTAAAAACACTCTAATCAGTTGATATCAAATGTCAATGCTTATACATTGAAGAGTGATTTGATAAGATTCGTAGCCAAAGTACGATGATTCATCTCTCTTTGACTTTTAGAGATTCAAAATTTAAAGTCAAGTAAATATTTTAGTATTCCATTGTGAAATTTCAAAGTATTCGGTGAACCGTTACCTAAAATTTTTCGCCATCAATAAAAGTTTGCAATCTCTTTAACAAGGCCCAGCTTCTACAGAGAATTACCATGTAGGTATAATATTCAGCATCATAAGGTTGAATGGCAGTAACATAAGTCGAGTGTTGAAAATTAAGGCATGCTGAAAATATATATTCCTTCCCATCAGTCGCATTTGTTCCAAATTTTTAATAACAAAAAATCATCATGTCAGTTGTGGTCAATGCTCCCAGTGTGAAACTACCCAAAGAAAATGCACCTTTACATAATTACTCAAAGGATAAAAAGGTCGGAGAAGGTACATATGCTGTTGTTTACTTAGGAAAGCAGATGACTACTAAACGTCGAATTGCAATCAAAGAAATCAAGACTGGAATTTTTAAAGATGGGTTAGATATGTCAGCTATACGAGAAGTTAAATATCTACAAGAATTGAAACATGCCAATGTTATAGAATTGGTTGATGTGTTTTCAACATCAAATAACTTGAACTTGGTGTTGGAATTTTTACCTTGTGATTTAGAAGTTTTGATAAAGGACAAGCTGATTGTTTTTAAAAGTTCAGATATAAAATCTTGGTTGTTGATGACTCTTCGAGGTGTACATCATTGTCATCGAAATTTCATACTACATCGAGATTTGAAACCCAACAATTTATTAATTGCGCCTGATGGACAATTAAAAATTGCTGATTTTGGTTTAGCCAGGTCGTTAGGGAACCCCAACGAAAATTTGTCATCAAATGTTGTGACCAGATGGTATAGAGCGCCTGAATTATTGTTTGGGAGTCGACATTATACTGGAGCGATTGATATATGGTCAGTTGGAATAATATTTGCAGAGTTAATGTTGAGAATCCCTTATTTGCCAGGCAAAGATGACATTGATCAGATTGATGTTACGTTTCGAGCATACGGAACTCCAACTGAGCAGATTTGGCCAAATGTTTCAAGTTTGCCCTTATATAACGCATTGCATGTTTATCCACCACCATCCAAACAGGAACTACGAGGCAGATTTAGTGCTGCAACGGAGAAAGCACTTGATTTATTAATTTTATTGACACAATTGGACCCAAGTAAACGGTGTAATACAACACAGGCACTTTTACATGAGTATTTCACAGAGTTGCCAAGACCAACTGAGGCAAAAGATTTACCGAAAAAAACAGAAAAGAAAAGAGAAGCAAGTGAAAATGGTAACGATCTAAAAAGACAACATGTCTAATAATATATATTCTTTACGTATTCTGCAATTGCCCAGGATGCAGTTAGCCCAGGGCTTTCTATGCCTAATAGATTCACAAATCCAGGAAAGCCGTCCTCTTGTAAAATTTTGAAATCTGAGAAATGCAGCTTGCTTTCTTCTTGTGATAGTAGTTTGGGCCTCACGCCTGAATACGATGGATTCAAAGAATTTAACGTAATTTTAGGGAAATATGTTTTGACTGCTTGATACGCCAACTGTAAGTTTTTGGCATTTGGTGTATAATCAATGTCATCTGCTTTTGTAATGTCTAACCATTCCAAATCTGGTCCAAACCTTAACTGACCACCCAAATCAAAAGTGAGATGAGTTCCCAAAGATGATGCATTTACATTAGGGCATGGGTATATCAAAGTATCTGTAATCAATCCTAATGGCGTTTCTGGAGTAAAACTGAAATAATTCCCTTTGGCAAAATAACTTTTGTAATGCCTATCCTCGGGTAACAACAAGTTTGAAATTTCTGGTGCATACAATCCAGATGAGTTTATTACATTGTCCGTGGTTATGTTTACTTCACCGTCAGAAGTTGAAACCGTCAACTCATATTCAGGTTTATTGTACTCTATGTTAGTGACTTTTGAATTTAATGCAATTGTACCTTCGTTATTCTCGAAGCTAGCTTCATGGAACAACAAGTAGTCATGAGCTGAGATTATCCCGGTGGTAGGACTTGCCAATATTGCCTTTTCAGCTTTAATTAAAGGATATTTGGCTTTTGCAGTTTTGACGCTGATGAACTCAACCGGCACGTTCAATTTATTTGCATTTAAACTTAAGTTTTTTAGATAGTCAACCTCTGAATCATGTTGGGCAACAATCCACTTACCACAATTTTTTAAATTTACTTGGAATTTGCCAGATTTAGATGCATGGTAAATTTTTTCTTTACCTTGAATGCAAAATTTAGCTTTTAAAGAATCAGGAGGATAATATAGCCCGGCATGAATTACTTCTGAATTTCTTGATGTAGTTTCCATACCTAAGCTTTCATTTTTCTCTAGCAATAGGACTTGAGCATCTTGTTGTTGTTGTAATTCTGCCGCTATGGCTGTACCAACTATACCGCCTCCGATTACAACGTGTGAAAAATCACTACTTTTAATTATCGTAGAATGAAAACATCGCTTCAATAACATAGTTCTTTTTTTTTTTTTCAATATTAACAAATTAGAAGCGGAAAAATAAATATTGGTGCCATACTTTGTTTGGGGTCCCCCACATTATGTGTCTGTTTTTGTCAATCGCATATCCTAATAAAGAATATGACGACATAACAGTGGAACAATTGCATTCACAAAAACAAAACACAAATCGAATAGAACAATTGAATACACATTGAAACGAAGTCAAAAAGTTTAAATTTGTAAATAATACAAAGTTATATTATTATCACTTTAAAACGTGGTTGATATTAATTTTTAATTAGATCTAATTAGGGGGTAGATTTTTTTTTCAGTCGAATTACCGCTTAACGTTTTTATTTTTCTTTTACCACGTTTGTTAGCCACTTTACATTATTTATTTATGTTTTATTGATTGATTGTTGGAATTGTTTGATCGGAATTAAAAACATTTTCATATAAATAAAAATGAAAATTTCTGTCTCGTAAAAGGTCAACTAGATAATCATGGTCTCAGTCGCACATTTGTTCAATGCTGGTTTATTGTTAGTCGGTCAAAAACAATACCAAGATGTTGCAGTTCCTCAGCAAGCTGCAACAGACAACTACAACGTCATTAGATACTTGGGTGGTTCAGCACCTTATGTTCAACATCCTGGATATGGTATTAGCACCGAATTTCCAGAAGGTTGTTCAATCCAACAAGTCCAATTGATATCGAGACATGGTGAAAGATTTCCAACCGCAGGCTCAGGTAAGAGCTTTAAAGCCATCTACGACAAGATCAAAAAATTGAACGGTACCTTGAAAGGCGATCTTGCATTCTTCAACGATTATGAATTCTTTGCACCAGATGAAAAATACTATGGGTTAGAGACTACCCCACAAAATTCAAATGGTGTTTTCAGTGGTACCAATGATGCTGTGCGCCACGGACAAGAGTTTAGAGCACGTTACAACAAAATTTTCAACTCAAACAAAACATTGCCTGTTTTCACCTCAAACTCAAATAGAGTCCATCAAACCGCTGTCAATTTCGCAAAGGGATTCTTGGGTGACGACTATTCATCCAGCACAGTCAAAATCAACATTTTGGCAGAAAGCAAAAAGTCGGGTGCAAACTCATTGACACCATTAGACTCATGTGCAAATTATAATTCTAGTGAATACAAAGATAAAGCATCGGGCTACAATGACGACTGGTTGAAAAAATTAGGTGCAAGATTAACCAAAGAGAATCCAAAACTTAATTTGACAAAATCAGAAGTTGCAAACTTATTTGAATGGTGTGCTTATGAATTGAATGTCAAAGGAGAATCGCCAGTTTGCAATTTGTTCACAAATGACGATTTTGTGAATTACGGTTACTACGATGATTTGAGTAAATATTACACTCATTCCTTCGGTAACTCATTGGCCGCCACCGTCGGTTCAGTTCCTGTCAATGCATCTTTGCAATTGTTGAAAGATGATAATGCTGACAACAAGATTTGGTTATCATTCACCCATGATACTGACATTGATTTATATGCAAGCGCTTTGGGATTATTTGAACCAAAAGACCCTTTGCCTTTTGATAGAATCGTTTTCGACAGAAGTTTCCAACACGCAAACTTGGTTCCACAAGGTGCTAGATACTATGTCGAAAAATTGAAATGTTCAAACGAAAGCTACGTCAGATACGTTGTCAATGACGCTGTCATTCCAATTGAAACTTGTGCCACAGGTCCAGGATTCACTTGTCCTTTGAAAGATTATGAATCATACATCAACAAAAGATTGCAAGGTAAAAACTACATTAGTCAATGTGGTGTTCCTAGAAATGTTAGTCAAAGCTTGACATTCTACTGGGACTGGCAATCTAAAAACTATACTGCTCCATTGGAAGTTTAATTCTTCGCTCCATTGGACGTTTAATTCTTGTCGTTACTATTTTTCAAATTTTTAATAAATGTTATACCTCAAAACAGAAATTTAATTACCTCTTCATAACCTATGTTTATCATTTGTTTTTCTTTTTTTAGTGTTTTTTTTTAGTGTTTTTTTTTTTTTTATTTTATTTGTTTGTTGTTTTTGTTCTCTCAGTTCATAATCTATCTCAACATTACGTTTAAATGAGAAGCATAAAATCAGTAGTGGTGGGAGATGGTGGTGTTGGGAAAACATGTTTATTAATATCATATACTACAAACACGTTCCCCAATGATTATATTCCAACTGTTTTTGATAATTATAGTGCCTCGGTATTGATTGATGGCGAACCTATTAAATTAGGATTATGGGATACAGCAGGGCAATCAGAATACGACAGATTAAGACCATTAAGTTATCCACAAACTGAGATATTCTTGTGTTGTTTTGACGTTACTAATCCGAATTCATTCGAAAATATCAAATACAAGTGGATTCCCGAGATATTGCATCATTGCCCCAAAGACATTTTGATTTTGTTGATTGGTACAAAAATAGATCAAAGGGAAGATTTGCACGTACTAGATGAATTAAGTAATAAGAACATAAAACCAATCACTCAACAACAAGGTCAAAAGTTAGCAAAAGAAATTGGAGCAATAAAATATATGGAATGTTCAGCCGCAACTCAAGATGGTGTCAAAGAAGTATTTGATTACGCAATAAGAGCGGTGTTGAATCCTCCAAATGAAAAAGACGATTATATAGAACAACCAGTGAAGAAATCATTTTCAAAATCTAATACCAGTAATAGTGACAGTAATGATAATAGCAACATATCATCAACAAATAGACGGAAGAAAATTAAAAAGGCAAAAAAATGTATTATATTATAAATGGACAATATACAGTTAATTCATTAATGCAGCTCTTGACGGGTGTACTCCAGGAATTGCCTTTTTTTCCTTCTTGCTACTCTCAATTCTCTGTTTTCTTTCATTTTCAATCTTTTCATTCTTGGTTTTTAGTTTATTTAATCTTGTTTCTGAATTACCACCTCCACCAACAGTCAATTCAACATTGATTTTTCTGTTTCTGATCTCGCTATGGTGCATTCTTAGTGCTAATTCCATTTTACTCTGTATTTCCTTTGTATCTTGATCAAACTCCAAGAATGCAATACCTTTCTCCGAGCGAATTCTTATTCTATCTGGTGCACAATTCTTGAAATGACTTATTAACTCTGCATTCTGTATGTCGTATGGTAAGTTACCGACAAATAATATGAATCTGGGCCCTTTGCCTTCATTGACACCTTTTCCCTTCTTACCTCTCCTTGTCTTTCTTTTTTTTCGAGGTTCTTCTTGAGTAGGTTCCTGTTCAGCAGTTTCTTCTTGTAATTTTCTTTTAGCGTGCTTTTCTTCTTTTATTGCATCTCTTTCTTCTTTAGATTTCTTGAATTCTAATGCTTTCTTTTCTTTTTTGGATAGTTTTTTAGCTTCAGACATTATCGGTATGAGAGATGAGGCCAAAAAAAAAAAAAAAAAATAAATATATATATATGCAACTCGCTCTTATCAAAATCAAAACAAATTATTAACCTTTATGTCAGAAGTGGTTACCAGATCCCGACTGCCAGGGTCCAGGTCTCCACACAAATACAGAAATAGATTGCTAGAAACCCCAAATGCTACTAATTCCAATGAATTGAATGATGAAAATACCAGAGGTCGAAGTAAATCTAGGGACGAAAAACAAGTAAATTATGACCCCAATACAATTAGTCTTATGGGATTTCAAACAAAGGCCAGAAGCCCGGTTAAATTAAAAAAATAGCAATTATACAAAGAGCCGTATATCTGTCTAATCCAATAGTAACAACATGCACTGGTTGAAACTAATCATGTCAGGTACAATGCAAGAAAACAACACCCCGGTAATAAAATTATTCATGCTGAGGCAAAGACAATGATAAAGTACTTCTGGATGAATTCAGATCTGTAGGTGGTGATGCATTTTGAGTACAAGATCTAGAAATAAGGGTCGGTGACTTTGAGATAGTTTTGTGGCAGCTAAGTAATAAATAACGCTTTAATTGCAAAAAACTGTTGCCTTTTCCAATTTGACGTCTCACCGTAGGAATTACATAAAGACTTGAATAAAATAGTTGGATTGTATTGTGAAATTTAAGTGCTATCTAAAAGTTTTGCATGCTCTTTTATCAATTGTTCGTATTTTGTTCTTAAATCAGTGTATGCGTTTGATACTTTTGCTAATTTCGCTTCGACATCTGTTGTTTTGACCGTCGAGTTTATATCATTAAATGAGTTTTTAAATTCGAATTCTTCCATTTTCTTTGCATTCAACCAGGTTTCAAAATCATCATCATCTTGGCTTTCATTTTCTTCGGGTATATCCAACGACAAATTGTGGTCAATTGGATCTGTGCTAATCAAAACTCTTTTCAATTGTGGAATCATTCTATGCTTTTTATTTGGTGTGGTATTGATCTGTAAGTTAGTTGGAATTGTTGCCACCTGAATATATGAAACCGAATTATTCAAAGGTTGGAATTGTTTGATAACTTGTTTAGTGACAATATCTGAGCTAAAAACCTGACCTTTCGAATCTCCAGAAATAAGACTGGTGCCATCCAAACTTATATTTAAATAAGTGACTGCATTACCCTGATGTTGTACAAAGGTGAATTTCAAATCTGGATCGTTTTCAATAGTAATTATTTTATTGTTACCCCCAACGCTTTCTAACGTAGAGGTGTATGAGTTGATGTTGTACAATGGTATCGTTTTGATTGTTCCATTTGATAGCCCAACGTATACTGCTCGATTTGCTGGGTCTTTGGCTACCGATTCAATTGAATCTGGTAGGATGAATGTAGTCAATTGACTCTTTGTAGTTATGTCATAAAGCCTCAATGTGTTATCTTTTGAAACGGTATATAGCTTCAAGTCTGGTAGTATATCGGTATCGTTTAATATCAAGTCAGTTATCGGCAACGTGTTATCAGCAATTGACCAATATGGTTTGTTATTTTCCCCTGAGTAACAATTTATTAAATCGAATAAACTCCAAACTATAACTCTGGCGTCTTCACCACCAGTAACGACAAAATTGCCACAGTGTGATACCTTAATGACATTAATTTGTTGATAATGTGCATCTTTGACAGTTAATAGGTTACCGCTTGACAATTCCCATATGTACAATTTACCACTTTTTGATCCACCAACTAATAACCAAGGTAACCTGAAATTTGGTAACTTATAAAACTCTGATTCGTTGCTCTTTTGCGGTACAACAATTAAGGAAGTTAATGGTTCTGGTATTGGTATCTTTTGGTCGACGCTTTCTTTACCAAATGAATAAATGTGCACTAATGCTTTCTCATTGCAAGCGGTGATGATTCTATTTCCAGGTCCGAAACCTGTTATTGCAGTTGCATTTTTCAGTGAAAACGCCTGTCTAAAAACATTATATTGCTTTGATGAATGAACTGACGTTATATACGCGTATGAGTCTTCATTTTTTTTTGAATCACCTTGGGATATGTACAATATAACTTCATCCATACTGATGAGGTTGAAAAAAAGGTAAAAAAAGGTAAAAAAAGAAAAAAAAAAAAAAAAAAAATCAAGTTCAAATCTTCACTGCCAACAGCCATATTTTGTGTGAATCCTTTTAGTTTGTTATCAATTCTGGATAAGAACATTTCTAGACATAAGTTGAATATCACCGGTGGATTCCTTTATGTAATCCAATAATTCGTGAGTATGTGTTAACCGATGAATGATAAAAAATTCATCAATAATTATAGACCGATTAGTTTAATCAATACGGCAGCCAGAATTTTAGGAAATATTTTAAACAAACGATTACAAAAAGTGATACCAAATTTAATTAATAGAAATCAAGTTGGATTTATGAATAATAGACTAATGGATCACCAGATTCAAAAACTAAAACACATCCTCCAAGAGCTCCAACATTCACAAGATGATGATATAATTATGTTAGATGTATCCAATGCATTCAACAACATATCTCATCAATATATTAATAAAGTACTAAGGAAATTAAACTTTGGAGAACACTTTATTAACTTATGATCATCAATCATATTTAACAACAATGCAAGTATAAAAATTAACAACACATATTCACGAATTATTGGATTACATAAAGGAACCCCTCAAGGAAATCCCGTTTCACCGGTGATAATGTCTAGAAATGTTCTTATCCAGAATTGATAAAAAAATTAAAAGGATTCACACAAAATATTAAATGCATTTTTAAAATGATTTCTAGCAATTTCAAGAATGGATTATGTAGTATATCCTTTGTTAAACCCATCAGTTGATTTAATAAATTCCACTACATCATGTCTGATTTAGAGAAACAACAAAAGTCTAACAACGAAAATTATCATCATACAGACCCTCCTGATAACCCAGCACCTGATAATCCAGATAAAAACCAAACAGGGCAAGAAAAGGAACATGAAGAAAATGATTTACCTATGGATAAGTCTGTTCACATCTCATCGACAAATTTAGAAGAAAATTTAGAAAACAGTCCGCAACCCTCAAGAAAGAAATAACTATTACAGAATATGCGGTACGTAATGTGATTGAATCTATAGAAAACATTAGATCAGAAATGGTCTATAAAAAAAGCTATATTCAAATTGCTAAATTTAGAATGATGAACTGTATGATTCATGACTCTAAAACTCTTATTATTAAGGCTAAGGTATTAATGTATCTGGGGTATACAGGAGATGCAAATGTTGAAGAGATTATTTATCATACCACTATTAACCAGCTTAAAACAGATGGTGTAATTCTTAAACAAATTGAAAACAAACAGGAAAGCTAGTACATAGCTGAATTTGAGTACCCCAGCCATGATGAATATCCAGAGGTAGCCTTGCAAGAATTTTTCACAATGCACAATGCCCCAAGTTTCATAGAATATATGCAAATGAATACAACTACCTACAAAGATCCATTAACTGGCGAAAATAAATTGAAAAACTATGTTCAAGCTGCAATCAACAACGATAAACCAGAACAATTAGAAGAAATGAAATACCAAATTATTAAATCACATATACCTGATTCAATTGATTATAAATATGCAGCATTAAGTAGTCAAAAAAACAAAATGTATATCTTGATCAAACAAATGGGCAACACAACACCGGTAAGAACCAGATGGTACTTGGAGGGATATAGATTTAATATTATCTCGCATTACATGTTTTGTTCTTACTGTCATTCATCTTCCCACTCCAGATTTGATTGTGAGAAGACTAATTTAAATAAAAGAATGAAATTGAATAACAATCCAAATAAGCCTGCTGACAATGATACAGAATTCATTGAAGTTTCTCATAATAATTCTACAAATACAAGAGATGGGACTGAATTTACTGAAGTTTCAAATGGTAAAAAACAACAACAATCAATTGAACCAACAACTCCAACACGCCAAACAAACTCATTTGCTGCTTTAGAAATAGAAGAAGATATTGAAGAAGATAGTAATTGTGACAATGAATTATTAGAGGAAAAAGATCAATACATGGCTCAAGAAGTTGAAACAGAAGAAGATGAAGATATTATTATGAAGAATGGAGAAAAGAAATCAAGAAAGGTCAGATCAAAAAAACCACCAACTACTCCAAAACATACTAAATCAATTGCCAATCAATCAAACTCAATTAAGAAATCAACAAAATCAAGTAAAGATTTACCATCAAAAAAGTCAATTATTCAAAGAATGCAACAACCTGTCTACAAAGAGACTACAACAATTTCACAACCAAAGAAAATCAACCACCAATCCCCAACAATTCAACCAACAACAAATACCCCAACAACAAATACAACCACATTTAATAATCAAACCACTTCTACCACAAATTTAACTGAATTTTTCACTACCTCATCTGAACCCAGAGAAATACATGAACCTACGGATCTGGGACGAACAGGTGAAGTTCGAAATGAAGATCCAGGCGGGGTAGAAACAAATAATCATTAATAATGAATCAAAATCTATACAATAAAAAAGTAAAGAATATTAAAAAGAAAATTCTTTACAAATCAAACATAATACAAATAAAACTGTTTAATATTCAACAAAATAAAAATGTGGATTACATTAAAAACTATACAAAAAGTCAAGACATTGTATGTTTACAAGATACTGGCTACAAAACCAACAAACTACTACAAACTATAAAAAATTTTCATACCATTGTGGAACATGAAAATTCAAAATCAACAATATTAATTACAAAAAATAAGAAATTTGAAATAATAGATAAATCAATAATTACCAATCAAATTTCATTAGCACAAAGAAATAGAGTTCGGAGATTGTCTAATCAATCTCACAAAAAAGAATAAAAAACTTTTGATCATCAATATATATCAGGATGACAAATGTTACCTAAAACAATCGGAATTATTAGATGAAATTAATGCAGCAATCGATAATTACAAGAAAATGGAAACATTTGAGATCTTATTTGCAGGTGATTTTAATAATATAATGAATTGGGAAATACATTTAGAGGACCAAAATTTGAAACTGATGTAGTGGAATTTATTAAATCAACTGATGGGTTTAACAAAGGATATACTACACAATCCATTCTTGAAATTGCTAGAAATCATTTTAAAAATGCATTCAAACTGCCTATAAATAAAAAAGAGGATATAGAACATTACATTTCCAGTTTTGATAAAGAAATTACAGAAGAAGAACAAATTGACTTAGATGAACCAATTACAATAGAAGAAATACATTCTGAGAAGATGGACTAGATTACAAATTTTTGAAAGTAAATTTTGAAACAATTGGACCGATGTTAGTTAAATTATATCATAAAATACAAAATGGACAACAACCACCAAAATCATTTGGTAAAATCATATTCTCATTATTATTGAAACCTGGAAAAAATGAGGAAAAGATTGAATCATATCGTCCAATATCTTTAATTAACACATCAAGTAGACTTTTAGGTGTAATTCTTAACAGAAGGATCCAAAAAGTTCAACCTACTCTAATAAATGAAAATCAAACTGGTTTTATCCAAAATCGGCAAATGGATAATAATTTAATCAAATTTAAGTTCTTATATGAGGAAGTGAAAAAAAACAATAATTTTGATATTGTAATGTTGGATTTAGAAAATGCATTTAATAATATATCACACAAATTTATTAAACAAGTATTGGAAAAAATAAAATTTGGTACAAAATTTATTAATTTATTGAACTCAATATTACTATCCAATAATGCAAGAATAAAAATCAACAACACATACTCAAAATTAATTGGACTTAAAAGAGGAGTACCACAAAGTAACCCATTATCACCAGCTATATTTAATTTATGTTTTGAAATCCTTTTAAACAAGCTTAATAAAGAACTAAGAGGTTTTAAAAAAACAGTACCAATTGGCAAAATCGAATGTAAATACTTGGCTTATGCTGATGATTTGATCCTAATCATAGATAACAAATCAGAGGATTATAAAACTTTATCTACACAATTGAAACTTTTTGAAAAAGCTGCTAACTTATCAGTTAACCCAAGTAAATCATTTGTATTTGGTAAAAATGAATCTTCAATAATTAGACCTTATAACATGCAAGATATTGATATAAAAGAATTAAAGTACCTTGGTATTAACTTTTTAACATTTGATTGGGAATCTCAAATCCACAAAATGAATTATCAATTGAACTTTCTAGAAATAAACAATAAACCTATCCATTTACGAACATTAGGAATTAATTGTTACAAACTTTCAAAGATGTACTTTTTTGACCTTCATCAACTGATAAAAAATAAGGATATTACAAAATTAAAAGCAATATACAAGAAATTTTTTATGGGGATAGGAGATATACCATTGTATGCATTAAAAGAACAAGGTGGATTCGGATTATTAGATTTGAAAGAACAACTTAAGGGTAGAAGAGCTCAAGTTATTTATAAAGCATTAACTATAGAAAAAGATTGGACTTTTATACCCTTAAGAAATAAAATACAATCTTTTATCAACAAAAAATTTAAACCTGAATTGGACGATTGGAATCAAATCCGTATATTACCATGGTATGAATTCTTAACTAAATCCACTATATTAACTAATCAAGATTTATCAACTAAATTAAAAGACGACAATTCTTTTACAGATATGGAACAAGTTTACTTGCAAACATGGTTTGAAATGATTGAACCATTTAGAAAGGACGAAACCGCACAATGGAAAACAATGACAATGCAAGAATACCAGCAATTGGGTAATAAAAAATTGGAAGAAGTATCTTCATATATCTATAAAAAAATAGATACAAAATTTTTCAAATCCACCTCCAAGAAAAAACAAAAGAAAGACATGATATGTCTTACACCGCAAACTTGGACCGGTATGTTTCAACTTACAAAACAACATTGGAAGAAATTTTTTAAAAAATTGAACAAAGCTAAAAAGAAGTATCCAGATGGACTAGATATTTACCATAGAATTAACCTTGGCCATTTTACAAAATTTTCTACCACTACAGTCAAACAATGTGAGTTATGTCAAGAAGAAATACCAGGAAATAAATTTTGTGAACATATCTTCACCCAGTGCCCAATTTCACAAGAAATTTGGCAATACCTACAACCGCATAACACATTACTACAATTCAAAAATTGGATATGTAACTGCAACCTCACCCCTTTCCAAATGGCTCAATTAAATCGATACCTTACCGCCATTATCTATATGAGAACGAAACGACGATCCCCACAGGAGAAAGGTCAACTTTCTCCAAACCAAATTTCAACGTGGGTATCACTCTTTAAATTTAATTATAGATTAAGATTATAAGCGGACTTAATCTATGTGAATCATCAACGACAACTACACCAAAATCGATTCCCTGAGGTTTTTATACATATGTATTTCCTCAATCTACGTTAACATGGCTGGTATTACTTAGGTTATAAGTATAATGGTATATACACGCTAATTGGTATGTAAAATTATATAAAGTAAAAAACTAATATACAGTGTTATTGGAAAAAAAAAAAATATGGCTCTTGGCAGTATTACCAATAAATAGTTGGCATATGCTGATGATTTGCTATTAATTTTAAACAAACACTCCACAGATCATGCAGTATTGGAACAGGAGCTACAAGAATTTACAAAAGTTTCCAATCTAAAAATAAATGAAAGTAAATCATTTATTTATACAACACTGGAAACCAATCCAACAAACTATCAAAAATGTGATCTACATCAAGAAGCTCATTTAAATGGGAAGATTACATTCAAAACATTTATAAGCACTTGAATTTTTTTGAACTTAATAACCAGCCTTATCATTTGAAAGCGTTGGGAATAAGTTCTTATAATTTTTCAAAATTATGCTTCTACGATGTAATACACCATTGAAAAAAAACATATTACAGTAATTCAAGGTTATTACAAAAAATTCTTTAGATGAACCATTACATGCATTGAAAAAACAAGGTGGTTTTGGTTTGTTAAATTTGACTGAACAACTAAAAGGTCGCAGAGCATATGTCCTATATAAAACATTAACCGATGAACAAGATTGGAACTTTATCATATTAAGAAATAAATTACAAAAATTCATCAATAAACATGTTAAACCAACTTTCGATGATTGGGAACAGGTTAGAGTACTACCATGGTACAGGTTCCTTACAGGTTCTACAAAATTAACAAAGAATTACATATATATTTCAAAAGATAACATGTTTACAGAGTCAGAACAAGTATACCTTCAAACTTGGTTTGATTTGACAAAACCTTTCTGGCAACAGCATGAATCAGAGGGAGAAACTATTACTTTGATATAAACATTTGGGTCAAAATCCAATGCCAGACATTCATTTATCAACAGATTGATTATACATTCTTTACATCCAGATCCAGAAAATTTGAAACAACAAAAAGAAAATGTCTACAACCCAAAACTTGGTCTGAAAACCTCAATCTACATACAAAAGAGTGGCAAAGATGTTTTAAAAAATTATTACAAGGTCTCGACACATACCATCGATTTCTTTTAGGGCATTACACCAAATTCGGATCAGAAGCCAAACAATGTGAACTTTGCATGGAACTAGTCCCAGGACCAGAATTTGCCACCCATACCTATACAGAATGCCTGATAGCAAAAGAGATTTGGACTCATCTTCAACAACAACAATTTCACCACTGGGTATGCAACCCAAACATCACACCACTCCAAATGATTCAACTTAATCGCTACCTCCAAGCTATCATGTACTACCGTATAACACGACGAACCAACGGGGAGAGGACAAAACCACTCTCCTAGCAACATATAACATAAATTACCACATATGAAAAGCACTCCGAGAATAATTGACAGGGGTTTCAAGTTTCCCCAAGTAACTACATTAAAAAGGCTGGTATTACTTAAGCTAAATATATAAAGGACGCGATGCGGAAATTTATAGAAAGTAGAAAAATAATATACAGTTTTAATGAAAAAAAAAAAAGTTCAAATCTTCACTATGCCAGTTGATTTCTTAACTAGTGTTTTATTTGAAGGACCCCAGATCATTCCATATTGGGACGAAATTAAACAGTATGGGCCAACTGTGGGACCTGCTTTACTCACAATTGCTGGAATGAAGTACTATTTCCGTGGTGCTACAAATACTTGGGAAAGAGACTTACACGGTAAGGTGTACATTATAACCGGGGGCACGTCGGGGATTGGACAACAAATTGTAAACGAGTTGGGTTTAAGAGGTGCACAATTAATATTGTTAGTAAGAAACACGAATGATTCGTGGTTAGCTGAATATATCGAAGATTTAAGAGATCGTTTGAATAACAACTTGATCTATGCTGAGCAATGTGATTTGGCGTCATTGTACAGTATTAGAAAATTCGCAACCAAATGGTTAGATAATTCACCACCAAGAAGATTGGATGGAGTGATTCTATGTGCTGCTGAATGCTTACCAAGAAACAAACCAAGAATGAATACAGTTGATGGTATTGAATCTCACATTGCAATAAATTACTTGGCCAACTATCATTTGTTGACATTGCTAGCACCGAGTTTGAAAGTTCAGCCTCCAGATAGAGATGTAAGAGTGCTACTTGCGACTTGTTCATCGATAAATTTATCCGATTCAATTGACTTGAACGATTTATTATGGGATAACAAAAAGTATCCAATTAATCAGCCATGGAAAATTTATGGCTATTCAAAGTTACTATGTGGTTTATTTGCAAAAAAATTCCAAAGTGATTTGATGGAGTATGAAAGAAAGGACAAAGCGCCATGTAATATTCGTATCAATTTAGTCAATCCAGGGCTAGTTAGAACACCGTCGACAAGAAGATTTATTTCTATGGGGTCTATAATCGGATTGATAATTTATTTAGTTTTATTTCCAGTGTGGTGGTTGTTCCTAAAAAGTGTGTTTCAAGGTGCACAATCATTTTATTTTGCGATAATGTCACCAATCATAATGAAAATTGAAGGTGGTAATATAATACAAGAATGTAAAATACAAACCAAAGTCAGAAAAGAATTGGATGATTATGTCTTACAAAACGAGCTATTTATCAAAACGCAACAATTGATTGATAAATTGGAAAAACAGTCAGCAATAAATAGAAAGAAGGTTGAACTTCAAACAAAATCAAAAGAAGAAATCGAAAATGAAATAAAACGTAAAAGTGATGTCAATATAAAACCTGAAACACCGGAAGAATTGGAGATGAAATTGAACCAACTTCGGAACCAAATTGGTATTGGAAGTGGCACCAGTTCTAAAGAGTTGCCATTGTTTCCACAGTAAAAAAAAATATATATATATATCTAAAATTAGCATCTTTTGGTTATGGTGCTTGGAACGGTTTGGTTATATATTTTAGTGCTGCAATTGAAGAAAAAAAATAACAAAATGAATGTCATATTTTGGCCGGAAATATCTTTTTTTTTTTTTTTATTTTTTTATTTTTTTGTTTCCATTCCACATCTTCTGTGGCGTAAATCCTTGTTTGTTGCGGTCGATCCTTGTCGCCCATCTGTCGCCCTCAGTTCATTCCAAATATTTTGGTGTCGATAATTTCTTTATCGCAGACAAATTATATTCCAAGCAAATAATAAATAATAAATTTAACTCATCCTACATTGGAATAGATTTCGACGATTCCAAATAATTACTAACTTACTTACTCACTTACTTACTTACTTTGTGTGTTGATTTTGATATATTGACTAAAGTGATTGAAAGTGAGGTTTTTTTTTTTTTAAATCATTAACAACCGACGTTAGCTACTTGGTTGAATATATACTATCATCATGTCTCAACCCATATCTTCATTGACTAAGTTGCTATCGGAGTCATCAACAAATATATCTACTCCTAACAACAATAATAGCAATAACAATAACAATAATTTCAATCACAACAATAATACCGATATCAACAGTAATGGTGACGATAAGGATCGAAAGTTGGATTATATCCCAATAAGACAGTCACTGGTGAAAGCTAGTCCTAGATACATTAAGAATAACTCAGTATCACATTCAAATTTCGAAAATAATGAAAGTTTATCTTCACTGATACCTTATTCGGCACCTGGTGGAAAACAACCGTTGAATAGAGAAGGCTCATTTAGTTCATTGACTATTCACGATTCAGCATCTTCGCAGGGTAGCTCGCATATTCCCAACTTGCCGAATGGGCAACCGATATCTTCGATACATATTCAATCTCCACAAGTTAACTCATCAAACATAGACTCAAGGTTTGTTATATCAAAGCAAAGAGTGGCCCAAGCTCAGGCTGCTCAGGCTCAGGCCTCGTTATCATCGTCACAAAAGACAGGCTCACAATCTGGATTGTCGTATTTTTTCAGTCTGAAAAATAACAAACCAATACCAAAAAGAGAAAGTGTGACAGATATGGGAAGTTTTTATGGAAACCTGTATCTAGAGGAGTCTGGTGGCAGTCCATCATCATTTTCATCTCAAGAAAGTTCGGTTTCATTCCCATCAAGACATAATTCAATGGCTAACTTGAAACGATTTTTCAAAAAATCAACACCACAGGATTCAAACTTGTCAGCTGCAATTAGATCTTCGTCAACAAGTAGTAATGCTAATGGTGCACCACCGCCAGTCAACATCAATGTCCCTGGTAATAATTTTTCGTCATTTTCAAATAGTCCTGGAACGTTAACAATCTCATCTTCAAATGCATCTTTCTCACAAAGTCCAGTCTCGATTTCAAGGTCGTCAACATTGCAAAATAAAATCAGCTACCAGGAAAGAAGACAATCAGTATCTCAAGTTCTAGCACCAGCTAACTTACCGTTCTCGAAAAGATATTCGAAATTGGGTGAAAGCTTAGGTGCTGGTGCTGGTGGGGCGGTTAAATTAGTTACTCGTAACACCGATAAAAAGACGTTTGCAGTCAAAGAGTTTAGATTAAAATATCAAAATGAATCAAAAAGAGATTATGCAAAAAAGATTACTGGTGAGTATTGTATTGGATCAACATTAAAACACCCCAACATCATTGAAACAGTTGAGATTTGCTATGAAAATGAACGTATTTATCAAGTGATGGAATACTGTGATTTTGATTTATTTGCTATTGTGATGTCTAATAAAATGTCAAGAGAGGAAATAAATTGTTGTTTCAAGCAAATTTTGTCGGGAATTCATTACTTGCATTCAATGGGGTTAGCTCATAGAGATTTGAAATTGGATAACTGTGTTATTGATACTAGAGGCATTGTCAAAATTATTGACTTTGGCTCCGCTGTTGTGTTTAGTTATCCATTTTCAAAAACATTAATCGAATCCCAAGGTATTGTTGGTAGTGATCCTTATTTGGCACCTGAAGTTTGTGTTTTCAATAAATATGATCCAAGACCAGTTGATGTTTGGTCAGCAGCCATAATATTTTGTTGTATGATGTTGAAAAAGTTCCCGTGGAAAGTTCCTAAATTATCGGATTCAAGTTTTAAATTATTTGCTAGTCGTGGGGAGTTCATTCCTTTGAGTGAAATGTTGAAGAAGACACCAGCGAATGCTCTTCCAGATATCAATGAGAACGATCATGAGCCGCAAAAAGATCATACCTCGAGTGAAACGGGTGCAAATAGATTGTTATTGGCTTTACCAGAGGACTGTCGAAAATTAATTGGCCGAATGGTTGAGTTGGCGCCTGCTTGTAGAATTACAATTGACGATGTTCTACGAGATCCTTGGTTAAAACTGGTTCAAATGTGTGCTGTTGAGGAAATTGATGGTCACTATGATGTGTTGAAATGTAACGATCACGAACATACACAAGTGGATCAATCAAAAGCTCATATAGCTGCATTTGAAAAAAACAAAAAAAAATAATATAGATCAATATATATATATATATTATATATTTACAAGACTACTTCTACTCCACATACTTTTGCTGTACTTATTATGCTGCCCACTATTGATTGTTTCTCGACATTTTTGAATCGATCGTCCTTAGCTTTGATATTTGCAATTTCCCAAACGTGTTTTAAAGATATGGTACCCTTACCCCCTTTATCTACCCCGGCGGCCTTCATTATCAACCATGACGTCGATGGTGTTTTCATATCGAATGAAAATGTACGATCTGGTTTTACATTTATCACCACCGGTATTGGTGTGCCTTGAATGTAATGTGCTGTTCTTGCGTTGAATTCCTTACAAAAATCTATAGCTTTGACACCCTTAGAACCTAACGCTGGACCAACTGGTGGAGCAGGTGCTGCTTTTCCTGCTTCGACTACTAATTTGACTAAAGCACCTTTTGTAGACATGACAGTTGAAATTTTTTATTTTATTTTATCTATTTTTTTTTTTTCTCTTTCACTGTTGTTTTTTTTTTTTTTGTATCATGTACTCATTACCTATTAACTCAAGGGCTAAAACAACTGCGTTAAAACAGCCGAAGGAATTGTTCACATTCAGTAGAGATGCAAACGGTAAGTGGAACAATGATGGGAGTGTGAGTTATTACTATTTTCCAGACTCTAAAATAGATGAGGGCATAGATCTACAAGCTGGATATCTGAAATTTATACAAGTTGCAAGGGAAGATAATTTACCAAATTTTGAACCCTATTTGAAATACTTGATGGAATACGAGCAAAAACATGGCAAGGTTTCAACTGACATTATAACGTTTCGTGGAATCATGAGGAGAATTCTATCGTTGCCGTATAATCTAAATGAAGCTATAGATTTAATAATCGTCCCATTCGATGGGCATTTATTTATAAAACTAGATGACGAACTTGAATTGAAACGTATGAAGGAACAAGACGATCGATTAAGACAGGTTTCGTCAAAGGAGAAGTACGATTACATCAAAAAGTGTGAGTATTCAGGTTATAAATTTGAAACCTTGACTACGCTTTCAAAACCTTGGGCAGATTCATCAAGATCTACAATTGAACAACGTAGTAAAAAGGTGGTCAACAATAACGAACAATTCCTTTCTTGTATCAAAACCGGTATAGGTAAAGTTGGTATTGTGTTAGCTGGCGAAGTGGACTGTTGTTGGAATTACGTGCCAGATGAAAAATCAAAAAGCTTAAACAATTATATCGAGTTAAAGACAAGCCGAGTTCTTGAAAATAATACCCAAGTTGCAAATTTCGAAAACAAGATATTTAAGACTTGGTGTCAATGTTTCTTGATGGGTATAACCAAGATCATATATGGGTTCAGGGATGATTCGTTTTTGTTGAGAAACATTGAAATATACAATACTGATGAAATACCGTTGTTGTTAAAGTCGAATCCAACAACAACTGATAAAAAGATAAATTGTGTCAACTGCTTGAAATGGTATGGTGCCGTTGTTGAATGGTTGACTGAAAGCATAGATAAAAATGATGAATCAAAGTCTTTTAGATTGAAATACGATCCGTTGGACAAGTCATTCGTGGTAAAAGAATTAAAGCATGAGGCAAATGAAAGGCTAAGAAATGGTGGTTTATTAACTAAAGAATTTATAGATTGGAGAAAAAGCTTAAAATAGATTTGTCAATGCTAGAAACATATTATCTATTTAAAGTCTAAAGCCTAAATCTGTTGCTGTTTTGGGGCGAAGCATAATTCCAGGGAATTAATTTTTAAAAGTTAAGACACTGCAATACATAGATATGTGGTTGTAACTGTAGCCCCGAATTTATTCTCTTTGGACATCTTTTGGTTATGCCGTTTAACAATATATATCCATATTTCCATATGTTTTGCCCTCAAAATATTTAGGCAATTAAATTCCATTTAATTTTACCAAGTCCTTGTTAAAAAAGCTTAATCTCTATTTATTGACACTTAGATTATGTTTCGCAAGAAAATTGAAAAACTGTTTTTTGCTTGTAAAGCAACAAAAATGAACAAAATTAACACTACTACAGTTGTTGAAAAACCAGTTTGCGAAAATAATAGAATGATATCAACAATTAAACCTTTAACTGGGCTCATCCAGGTTTCACTTTATAGTCACTATACAGCAAGGTCCTAATATATACGAAAAAAAAAGGATAAGACATTCTTTTTTGTATCTCATACTGTTCTATTTATCGCTGTAGGTGTAAAAAACAATCTACACTGCGTTTTTTCAACAGGTAGTCAATATAAATCGTTCAAGCAATGATTTAGTGGTTCAGTTTAAAGCTTGCTCATTAAGCCATTGACTATATGTTTCACCTATGTACAACGACAATCATTACTTGCTCTTAATTATACTTTTACCAACCAAAAATGAACCCAGTTTCAAAGTAAAATATAAAGTTAGTTTTGAATCGAGATTGTGATTGCATCTGATGATGGCTTTCTAGAAAGGAGAACCATTATATTTGATCTAATAAATCAAAGAAAGTATAAGTTTGTTAAAATAAGTACAAGTAAGCAATTTAGAAAGTGCCATATTCAATTGATTGATGGCTTCAAAAGTTTATGATTATAGTATGAATTTTGCAACCAAAGCAAAAAAAAAAAAAAAAAAATCAAAAAATAAAAATCAAACACTAAATTGTGGATTAATCAGCCAATATTGGTTCTTATAAGTAGAATTTAGAGACCACGTAGGAAAGTGAAAAAAATACATTGCAGCAATTATTCTGCTTGTGAATGAAATATTAGTCTATTGTTTTTGTCAGCTGATATCCTGCATCGTGGTCACAGTACAAATAAATGTCTCTTATCATTGTTGGAAGAAGGTGCCTGATTTTCACCATATTAACGAGAGAGCACTTAGAAAGATAGAATACAATTATCAATATGATGATGATGATGATGATGATGATGATGATGATGATGATGTAATTGTGTCGAATATTGATTTTGTATAACCACCCCTATTGACGTATTCTTTTCAAGACAACAAGGATCAAGAGTTGTGTAAAAAACAATTGATTTTACCTTTTAAAACCCTAAACCATGTTTCAAGATAATAACAATTGAGAAGCAGTACACTAACGATACGTAGGTGGTTATTTGTTGAATAGAATCACTTGTTTTACTAATACACGCATTAGCAGATATCGGTCGAGACAAGGTGAAAATTACACAAAACCTCGGGGAGATATTTGTTGGTTTTGTGTTTATTGCTTTTATCACATGGTAGTTCTTTCTTGTTGTTGTTCTTTTTCTTTCCTGATTAATAATTATGACAGCGTCTCGGTCCTTTGCTAGTAGTCCCTCATGACAAAGACATATTAGTTATTGCTATGACGAATAGATCACTAGATCTCGTAATTGCTGTTTGAAACAAACGTACGCCGCCACACGAAAGCAAAACAGCAGATATTGAGCAGATGGGACTTTTAATAAACAGTTGAAAAAAAAACACTGTGTTTGTAATGTGTGGTTGATCATGTGTGCCTTTGTTGGCCGAGGTAGTTGTTGACTGTAGAGATCAATCAATAACAAGCATAGGTAGTGTACTTGGTGTCAACTGTACCCCAGACATGAAACTTTAGCGGGAGAAAAAATAATGCAATACAAACAAACAATCACCAACCAATAAAACCAAAGTAGATAGTCATCAAAACACCCCAAGTAAAGTATAAACGAAATGTGCCACTAGAGAAGGATGACAGTAGTAGTAGTAATAATAATAAAGACAATTGATGTCCTCTAAGTTGCTGTCTAGAGAGTTGCACTAAAACATGCTACCGATGTCACAGTAATAATAATATTATTATGACTAAACAACAGCCTTTGTTGGTTACTTGCAACTGGCACTTTTGTATTTTACACCGCATTTTGTATATATATTTTTTTTTTTTTCCCTTTTTGCACTCCCGTAGTAGTAAATGTAATAATATATCACAAACTAAATTCTGGACTCCTTTTTCATTCATAATCACAATCCTTATTATTTTTTTTTCCTTTCTTTCTTTCTTCATACTACACTCCCAGCTTCCCCCGCTTAACTCTCTTTATATAAATATCAACATCTTTAGCCAGTAAACTTTCTTCAATTATATTACCCTTTTTTTTTTTATTTCATTTTATTTCATTTGATTTGATTTCATTTGATTTCATCTTATTTATTTGATTCAGTTTTAATCACTATTACATTCTACTATGGCTCCAACTTTCACAAATTCAAATGGTAACCCAATTCCTGAACCATTTGCCACTCAAAGAATTGGTCAACACGGTCCTTTGTTATTGCAAGATTTCAACTTGATTGACTCTTTGGCCCATTTCGACAGAGAAAGAATCCCAGAAAGAGTTGTCCACGCTAAAGGTTCAGGTGCTTTTGGTGTTTTCGAAGTTACCGACGATATCACTGACATCTGTGGTGCTAAATTCTTGGACACTGTTGGTAAAAAGACTAGAATTTTCACTAGATTCTCAACTGTTGGTGGTGAATCAGGTTCTGCTGACACTGCAAGAGACCCAAGAGGATTTGCAACCAAATTTTACACTGAAGAAGGTAACTTGGATTTAGTTTACAACAACACACCAGTCTTTTTCATTAGAGATCCATCAAAATTCCCCCACTTTATCCATACTCAAAAAAGAAACCCAGAAACTCACTTGAAAGATGCTACCATGTTTTGGGACTATTTGACCACCAATCAAGAATCTATTCATCAAGTTATGATTTTGTTCTCAGACAGAGGTACCCCAGCTTCATACAGAGAAATGAATGGTTACTCTGGTCACACCTATAAATGGTCAAACAAAAAAGGTGAATGGTACTATGTCCAAGTTCATTTCATCTCTGACCAAGGTGTTAAAACTTTGACTAACGAAGAAGCAGGTCAATTAGCTGGTTCTAATCCTGATGTAGCTCAAGAAGATTTATTCAAAAACATTGCTGCTGGTAACTACCCATCATGGACTTGTTATGTCCAAACCATGACTGAAAAACAAGCTAAAGAGGCTGAATTTTCAGTTTTCGACTTGACCAAAGTCTGGCCACACAAGGACTACCCATTGAGAAGATTTGGTAAATTCACCTTGAACGAAAACCCAAAGAACTACTTTGCTGAAGTTGAACAAGCTGCCTTTTCACCAGCTCACACAGTTCCATACATGGAACCATCAGCTGATCCAGTCTTGCAATCAAGATTGTTTTCATACCCAGACACCCACAGACACAGATTGGGTGTTAACTACACCCAAATTCCAGTCAACTGTCCAGTTACTGGTGCCGTCTTTAACCCACACATGAGAGACGGTGCTATGTCTGTCAATGGTAACTTGGGATCTCATCCAAACTACCTTGCTACTGATAAACCAGTTGAATTCAAATCTTACTCATTGCAAGAAGACCAGGAGGTTTGGACTGGTGCTGCTTGTCCATTCCATTGGAAATACACTGATGCTGACTTTAAACAAGCAACTGCTTTATGGCACGTTTTGAAGAGATATCCTAACCAACAAGAACATTTGGCTCATAATGTTGCTGTGCACGTTGCATCTGCAACTACCACAATCCAAGACAGAGTTTTTGAATACTTTTCAAAAGTTCATCCAGATTTAGGTGCTGCTATTAAAAAAGAAGTTTTGGAAATTGCTCCAAGAAAATAGGTAAATAGGTAATACACACAAATGTTTAATAAAGAGACCCATATACCATCGTTTTGTGGGTGATACAGTATTATTTTTTTTTTTTTTTTTTTTTTTTTTTT
>JAJMKJ010000020.1:0-72493 GCA_030569255.1 Insectozyma sakaeoensis | reverse complement strand
AGTTTATTTGCCCACAGATCCGATCTCGCTAGGTATCACATTAATATTAAAAAGCAAAAATCAACTAAAATTACCAACGGAAAAGAACGGTAGTGGCACTTGTGGAATTTTGAAGCTATCACATTATAGCTCCACCGATGATGCGTTACCCATCTTAATCGAAGATGACGAAAAACGAGTAATTCGAAACTTACCAGAAATAAACCAAACTTTGATAGACAAAAATTTGCAAGGTGAAGACAAGTTGATCAACCATTTGATTGATTCCTTGTTTTTCGACGTCTACATACTATGCTTAAATCTAGATCTCGATGACGCATCATTGAAGGAAATGTTCGATTTGGACTCGCTTGAATTATACGAGTTCAAGCCACATTTGAAAACTTGGAATAAATTCACCACTAGATTCCCCAACTACAATTATGCTGAATTGTACAAGCTCAAACTTGATGAATTTGCAACTAATTTCAATTTAATTCTTGATTATCTCAAACATAATCAGAATATAGTCATCAAATGCAAATTAATAGCATACGTAACAATCATACAACGCTTTCTACAACACACAAAATTAGGCCAATGTCTCCTGCAATTACATGTTCAAGAATATAGTATTGATAATATATAATATTTTATACACTGGTAAATAATGTCCAGACTCCTTTAGCGTATTGAACAATCTCATCGCCTCCTAATTTAGATTCACCGTATAATCTATCGACAAAACTAATTGGGACTTCACCAACGGTGAAGCCCAAAGATCTTGCTCTAACCATCATTTCCATTTGGAATACATACCCTTTTGATTGGGTGACACTAATAATTTTTTTCAAAACGTCCGTCTTGTATAATCTAAACGAGCCAGTCAAATCACTGACATTTGGTCTTAAAACTACAGTGGCTAAGAAATTGGCACCTCTTGAGATCAACTTTCTTTTAAAGTCCCACCCGTATACGCCACCATCGCCGGCGTATCTGGTCCCAGTTACAATATCGTAATTTTCTGACTTCTGCTTTGCGATAAACTCAGGTATTGATTCCGGGTGGTGTGAAAAGTCAGCATCCATTATGATGACAAAGTTTCCAGTGACATAGTTCAACCCATGGATATAAGCGGTACCCAAGCCTAATTTGCCGGCTCTTGGTTGTAATTTAATATGATCACTGCCGAAAATATCAATCAATTGTTTGGCAACTTCCTGAGTGCCGTCTGGTGAGTTATCATCGACTATGATTACTTCCCAATCTAATTTGTTTTCGGTGAATGTCTTGTTTAACAAATAAACTAATATAGGCAAGTTTCTTCTTTCGTTGTATGTTGGCAATATGACTGAATATTTGTTTGCACTCATGGTTGTTTATAGTAACTAGAAAAATTCACCACAATTTACGTGTTTTTTTTCGAGACATATTCTACCGCACGAGAAGTAATAAAGAATAGTGTGTCCCACTTGGATATCAAAAGGATATCATTTATAGATAATCTGAGACTACTAGTTGTTGTTAATAAGCGATGAAAAACAAACTCGTTATTTCGCTTCGTTACTATGCACATTCGAATATAAATCAACATAAAATCAGTTTATATAAGATGAATATCCATTTAGAATTGGGATAGTCAAGCTACGACAGAGCACATGGTCGTTTTGATGAAAATGAAAACTTCAAAACTTGCAGTTGAAGGTAACTGTAAAACAAGAAAATTGTCATAAAAATAACACTCTTTCCTAGTTGTATTTGTGTTATACACTCAGCATCTAAGATTCCTCTCGAGATGACAATCCACGCATACAAATTATTTCAGTTGGACTCACCAACAAGATTTATATATAACCAAATACAAATACTTGCATAATCACATTCGATGTATATTCTAAAAAATAAAGTGTATATTAATCCGTTGAAACTAAATCAATAGACATGTCGTACCAAGTTGTGTTTGCAAACTTGCAATCACTCTCACCGAGATTGCTGAAACCGATTTTTTCATAAAATGGTATCAATTCCTGATGCACAATAATATAAATCTTATCTCCTACATCTTGATTCGATAACTTTTGTATGTAATCATGTAATAATAATGCACCCAAATTTTGTTTTCTCCAAGTCGGTGATATAACAACTGAATGAACACCAATGTGTCTTGAACTTTCGTGATGACCAGTCGTTGGTTTATCTTTGGTTGGTAACTGCATAGACTCGTTGGTTATTCTATCACCTGCAATTTTGGTGGCTAATATATGTCCAATCAACGTTTCTTTAGTAACTGAAGTAGTCTGAGGCAATTCATCATCATCATCATCTTCTTCTTCTTCTCCTTTACTCTTGACATTCTTGTCGTGTTCTTCTTGTAATTCGTCAGCTATGGAAGGAAAGTTCAACAAATTATACTTGTAGGTATATTGCCTAATGAATAAGCCCGAACATAATTCTGGAGCAACGGTTAATCTATATTTGAGACTCTCAGGCAGGACTCGTTCCTCTTCTGGAAATCCTTCTTTTTCCAATGCTATACATTTATCAAGATCTTCAATTGTAAGAGGCCTGATAGACAAGTTTGGGGGGAAATCAGACATTTTTGTTTAACAAACTTTTTGTTGATAAATTATTTTTTTCTGCTTTTATATATATGTCTTGTGGATTTTAAATTATACAAAACTATTTATTCTAGGTCTTCTTCCTTCACTTCAGCTTCTGCTTCAGCTTCAACACTCAACAATTTCCTGCTTATTTCCCATAAGTGTACGATATTGTCATCAGCAACCGACCCTAATGTCCAGTTTCGATATGGACACCATGTTAAATCACTAACACTAGATGTATGGCCAGCATGTATCATGAACAACTCGGGTGCGCCATCCTCAGCATCTTCTTGTAATTGCTCTTCGCCGATTTTCTGCAAATCCCAGATGATTAGTCTTCGATCCTGTGAACCAGTAGCAAGTATCCCGTCTTGGTGGGGCGAGAATTCCATACAAGTTATGCCGTCGGAATGTCCCATCATCGTATGCAATGGACCGCTCTCCAACTTTCTCAAATCTAATAGGTTTATGTTTGAATTGGTGTTACCAATAGCTAATAAATTGTGGGAAAATGGAGAGAAGGACAAGGAATTTATTCCCTTTGACCCATTGGCATGGTACTCAGATACAACTTTTTCCGATCTCAAATCAAATAGGTAAACTGTTTCATCTTCCGACACTGATGCGAATAAATTTGCGTCAAAGTTATGCCATTTGGTATCGTTGACAATATCCTTTGCAATTTCGCTTTTGAAAATTTGTTTGTACTCCTTATTTATGTCGGTCACACACGTTAACTTGTCGTCAGCACCAGTCAATAACAAGCCCTTCTGAGATGAATTCCATGATAATCCGTATCCATTTTCAGAATGCGGAGAAAAGGACGCATAGCTTGATTCTGTGGTTTCTGTAGTATTGTATAAACTGACTTTGCCCACTCCATTTATAGTGGCTATAATGTTGGGCTCTTGTGGCATGTATCTTGCTCGACATATTTCTTGTTCATTGGCATACTTCTTGATTGTAGTTATTCTCGAGTTTGCTTTGACTTGGTAATTTGTAGATAACTGCGATTGACATATTTTCAAATAGTTGGTCTCTTGGTTTGATGTGTGCGTCCCTAACAAGATATTTGTGTGTAACAATTCGTCGTCGTCTTCATCAACAGTGAAATTTGGTAGCCACTGTATGGTCAATGAAGGCCAGACTAATGCCGACTCACTGACAAATTCGTACATGTACCTACAGTTCTTTCTCCATAATTGATATTCTTCCTTGATTGTAAGTTCGCCCTGAACCTCGTTTGATGTTTCTTGAGACATGTTTGAAAAATAATTTTCGCGACTGACAACTTACACTTACAACTAACAAACTTGAAGAAAATTGGAAACCAATGAATATTTGGTTGTTTGCGAAAGAAACTAGACAAACTTTCAATGACGGAATATTGACGTTAAGCATTTTTCGTGATACTATATATTATACAGTATCTGTAATCTTTTCTATATTCTATACATTTTCTAAACTATCGCAATGTTCATAGCAGTCTATAACCTTAAGTGCGTCACTGATGCGTTTGAAAAACGGCCTACTTATATCCTCAATCAACTCATAACACAATGCAATGTTTTCATCTACTTCATGCGAGGATGATGCTATTTCCTGCATGGTGAAATACTTTAAATCTTTCAAATCTTCCGTCAACAAGTTTGTTATTCCTGTATGCTCCAATCTCTCTATCACCTGCTCGTTTGTGATTCGAACAAACAATGACTTGATATTACGGCTCCTATAGCCAACAATCAAATCCTTCAACATTTTTGCCGCTGATGAATCGACCGACGTCATACCCTTCAAGTCGAATATAAAGTACTTATTCATCTCATCTATCCGCGACCGTTTTGAAGCTGGATGTGCTTTCGTAGATCCATACAACTCCACGCGTTTCAATCTTGAATTCAAATCAGATGCATTTGTAAATGTCAACGGCTCGGGGATTTTGATGATTAAACACCCTTCGATTTCTTCAATCACTTGTTTGTTAATCTGTCTCTGATATGAATCATTGAATAAGTTCAAATGAGAATTCTTCTCAACCGTTGGGTTCAACGTAGTGGCAGTTGGTATGTCGGCGTCAACAAAGGTGTTTGTGTTTGGGTATCTACCTAGAATCTGTATTCTTGATTCAGCCGAGTTTTTAATTATACGTATTAGCGAGTAAATCAATCCCAAAAACACCCCGTGTTCCATTGAAAATGTTAACGTAAAAAAAACTGTAATCCCAAATGTAACTAGCTCATCGTAACCCTTTGATTTCCAATGGAAGTATATTTCATAGGGGGCCTCCTCAATTAGCGAGATCCCAATCACTGCCGTAATCACTGACAACATACAATGGGGCACATAAAACAAATACTTTAAGAAAAATGAAATGGTGATAAGTACACAAATCCCCATTATAACACCCGACATTGTTGTCTTTGCCGATAATGCATTCACTTTGCTTCGGCCATAACCACCAAAGGCAGGCAATGCACCAAAAATCGATACAAATATGTTGATACTACCCAAGGCAATCAATTCTCTATTCGACGAGATTGGCAAATCGTATCTCGAACCAAGGGATTTGGAAGCGGTGGTACTTTCGAAAAACCCCAACATTGCACATAAAAAACCCGAGCTTGACAATTGTTTAATCAAGTGCCAATTACTAATTTTCAAAGGATTATATAGTTTGATGGAATCGTGAATCTCGATTTTCCCAATAACATCTATACCTTTCAAATTCCAATTATAAACCTGACACAAATACGTTGAACCAGCAACCACCAACAAGATCTCTGGTATATAAACTGTGAATGACCTATTTGAAAACTTTTTAAAGATCCTAATACCCATGATGATCAAAAATCCAACTAAACTAATTTTAAACGTCAAGTCATCATATGATTTGTAATACGTCAACAAGAAGCGTATTTTATCAATTGGCGAGTGTATATCCATCTTGCTCGGGTCGTCGGAAATTTGCTTCATCAATTCTTGTAAGCCTAAAGTGACAACTAAAGCATTTATGATCATAACTATCCCCACTGCAGATATGAACCCCTTGAGTAATGAGTTGCTCAACACATTGTCAAGAAATCCAAATCTGCCCAAACCAAACCCCAACAATGTTGCACCACTAACAAATGTAATTGAGACAACGTACTCTAGTGGATCCAAATGTTTCTTTTTAGCATGGTGTAATAACGGCTCAACCGCTTGGCCTAAAACCATCGATATTGGAGATTCGGGACCGACTATCAATTGGGGACACGAGCCAAACAAACCATAGATCAAAGGTGATATCCCCAACGAGTATAATCCACTAATCACAGGTACGTGAGCCAAGGTGGTTGCGTAACTTAGCGAAAGTGGTAGCTGGAAGAAAACCAAAGTTAGTCCTCCAATTAAATCACCAAGGAAAAACTCCCAATTGTAATGTTTGATCCACGATAAACAGGGTAGATAATATGGTAATATCTCATTCCAAGTTAAATTCTCAACATGATTTGTATTTGCAGGACAGTACTCGCTTGGTTTTTGAAAAAGTATGCCTGAGTCGTTGTCATCGGGAATGTAATTGTCACTGCTTGCCTTGTCTAATAGATTAGTTCGTTCGTTGATGACCCTACGATTACTAATCACTCGCACACTAGGTGATGGACTAACTACCTGATGCCTGCTATCAGTTGAAGATTTACTAAATCTATTCATGTGTTCAGGCATAGGTGACGCCGCCTTATTATTATCACCTGAAGAGCCTTCGGGCATAATTCACTTGGATATTATGGTTTTTAATTTTTTACTGCGTAGAAATTTATCACCGCAATAAATTGTGGTTGCAACCAACATCCATCACTAAATCGACTTTGTACCATGCCATAGTGTAATGACTCAGTTTGATTGAACGGCAGGTGGATGCTACAGTTGTACAACCTTGAGTTGGTGAAAAAAATTTAGTGTATGTGTAATTTCAAGAACCAAGCATCAATAAAAACAATGTAATTGTAAATAATTGATAAATGTTAAACATCTTTAAACTCGATATTTATTTGATTGAATCAATGTGTACAATTATGCAACATTGTGTGGGATCAAAACACCGTTGACGGACTTGTGTTTGTTGTAGTATTAGTAGTGTACAGAGTCAATTAATTAGAAATTTTCAATTTCTTACCACTTAGCATGTTATTCAAAAGGTTATTTTCATCATCGGTAGTCAGATTGGATACGTTGGCATTCGTCGAGAGTGTCAATAATAAGATCTCGCCAAACTCTTTGTCGACAATCACAGCTGCACAACAAGTTGGAGAACCAATTACAGCATTAATAGTTGGTCAAAGTTCACAATCATTAGCACCCCAAGTTGCAAAAATCAAAGGTATCAGCAAAGTGTTATCAAACAAGGATTCTAAATATAATCATTACTTAGCAGAAGAAGTATCGCCCTTGATTAAGGAAATCATACAGGAAAACAAATTCACCCATTTCTTCATTAGTGGTTCATCAGTTGGCAAGTCGATTTTGCCAAGGTTAGGTGCATTGTTAGACGTCCAACCAATTTCTGAAATCATCAAAGTTGTAGATTCGAAAACATTTGTTAGACCAATCTATGCTGGTAATGCGTTGGCAACTGTACAAACTAACGATGACATAGTATTGACATCAGTTAGAGCATCGGCATTCGCACCACAAGAAGAGACGCAAGACCCAGTCGATGTGATAGAACTCGATAAGGAAATAACAACGGGTAATTACAACGAGTTTGTTTCAGAACAATTGAGCAAATCAGAAAGGCCAGAATTGGGATCAGCAAAGGTAATTGTAGCTGGTGGAAGAGGATTGCAGAATAAAGAAATGTTTGACAAAATTTTAGAGCCTTTAGCTTCGAAACTAAATGCTGCAATTGGTGCTTCAAGAGCTGCTGTTGATGCTGGATACTGTGACAATTCATTACAAATTGGTCAAACTGGTAAAATTGTTGCTCCTGATTTATACATTGCTATCGGTATAAGTGGGGCTATTCAACATTTAGCAGGTATGAAGGATAGTAAAACAATAGTTGCTATAAATAAAGACGTTGAAGCTCCAATTTTCAACATTGCTGATGTTGGGTTAGTTGGTGATTTGAATGAAATATTACCTGAGTTGATAGAGAAAATTTAATCATGTGATACACACACTTTGTTCTCCATATTTTCTCCTGGTAACAAAAAAAAAAAAAACCTGATCTCTTACCACAAACTTTCTAATGTCGGACGTTGAAGGTTTATCGCAATCCTCCTCTAATTCTTCTTTTGTTCCAATCGATCAGAAACAATTGAACGAT
Source organism: Insectozyma sakaeoensis (assembly GCA_030569255.1). Lineage (NCBI taxonomy): Eukaryota > Fungi > Ascomycota > Pichiomycetes > Serinales > Debaryomycetaceae > Insectozyma > Insectozyma sakaeoensis. The sequence continues at coordinate 64,600 of JAJMKJ010000020.1, read as the reverse complement.
GCAATTCAAGTAATCAACGAAGATAAACAGTTTAATAAGAATATTTTGAATTACATCAATAAAACGTCCCCCGCAGATGTTGGCAACAATTACCACATTATATCTGTCTTTGGTTCACAATCGACTGGTAAGTCTACATTATTGAACAAGTTGTTCAATACCAACTTTGATGTCATGGATGAGACAAATAGGCAGCAGACTACAAAAGGAATTTGGTTGGCTTATTCTCCTGTTGTAACCACGAATTCAGGTCATACATCTGCTAAATCAAACATTTTGATTATGGACGTTGAAGGTACCGATGGAAGAGAACGAGGCGAGGATCAAGATTTTGAGAGAAAAGCTGCTTTATTTGCGTTGTCAACTTCAGAAATTTTAATCATTAATATTTGGGAAACACAAATTGGTTTATATCAAGGTGCAAATATGGGGTTATTAAAGACGGTGTTTGAGGTTAATTTGACATTGTTTGGTAAAAGCAAACTTGCGCAAAATGACGATCACAAAGTTTTATTGTTGTTCGTAATAAGAGACCATATAGGCGTGACACCAATCGAGAGTTTATCGAAAACATTAACTGCAGACTTGATCAAGATGTGGGATGGATTGTCGAAACCAAACGAGTTGTCACATTTGAAATTTAACGATTTTTTCGATATTGGATTTCATGGGTTAAACCACAAGGTTTTACAGCCTAAAGAATTTCAGCAAGGTATAAATAATTTGGGTGATAGGTTAGTTGTCAAGGACGAGTTGTTTAAACCTGAGTATCATCATAATGTTCCAATCGATGGCTGGACACTATATGCCGAAAAATGTTGGGAACAGATTGAAAACAATAAGGATTTAGATTTGCCAACTCAGCAAATCTTAGTTGCACAATTTAAATGTGATGAAATTATTGATTATGAGTACCAAGAATTTTTGAAACAATTCAAGGAGTTATTCTCTGAGATTGACCAAAATCCTGATTATGAACAGTTGGGCTTATTATTTCTTGATTTGAGAAATGACGTATTGGAAAACTATGATCAAAGTGCTTCCAAGTATAATTCTACGGTATACGAGCAAAGAAGAGACAAATTAAAGAGTTTGATCAATAAGAAATTTCAACAAGTTTTTGATTTATACTCAAAACAGTTGGTGTCGAATAAATTGACTCAGTTTCAAAAAGATTTGGTAAATTTGAAAGGAATCGATTTCCATACAAAACAAAAGGACATTGCTTCGAAATTGATAACTTCAGTGATCTCGAGTCTTGGGTTTATATCGCTTCAAGGGGATATATTGACTACTGATATTGCTGCTAGTTTGAAAAAAGATATGGACGATATAATCAAGAAGCAACAAGTGGTTGAATTGAATAATATTGTGAATAAATCAAGCAAGAAACTTGGCAATAATTTGTCCACTTTTATTCAAACACAAATCTCCAATGCTGACGAAAACACCTGGAGCACAATTTTGAAATATTTCAATAACTTGATTGTTGAGTTTAGTGATAAATACGATGCAGGCTTTGATCTAGGCACAAGTGATGACGAGAATAAGTTTGCAATTGAAAAATTCAAATTCAAATCGTGGACTCAATTCTATGACGTGATACACAAGTTGATTTCAAAAGATAAATTGATCGCATTGTTGCAAGACAGATTTGATGAAAAATTCAGGTACGATGAGAATGGATTACCCAAGTTATATCAAAACACGGTTGAATTGGAGAAAACGTTTGCTGAATCAAAAGAGTATGCGCTTAAAGTTGTGCCAATATTGACGATTGCCAAGTTGAGCGATGAGTCTGAAATCATACCTGAATATGATATATTTGATTCTGATTTGAAACTCAAGTACTTGGGACAGGCACAGATTGACAACACCAGTGATGACGATGAGGATGGAGATGAAGAGTCGTGTTTTGCTGAAATTATCAGTGAACAAGACAAGTCTCAAGTGTTGACCAAGTTCAAAAAGGAGATTGATGCTAAATACGTTGAAACTAAACGTTCAATTGTGCAACATGTCACGTCGATACCATTTTACATTTACATAATAATAATCATTCTTGGGTGGAATGAGTTTATGGCGGTGATTAGGAATCCATTATTCTTTTCGTTGCTCATTTTGGCGTCGGCTTCAGTTTATATTTTGTACACTATGAATCTATTGAAGCCCGCAACCGTTGTTGGGCAACGAATGATTGAGGAGATCGTGACGGTTGCCAAGGAAAAATTGAGAGAAGTGTTGATTGACGATCACGCAACGCAGGGTAGGAACTTGGAGAAAATGGCAAACAAAGATCAGTAAAGCTGGCAGGAACTTGGAGAAAATGGCAAACAAACACTAATAAAGCTTGATTTTATTTTTTTCTATATAAAGTCTTTGAAGAACTCGTCTAATAAATAATTGTCGATTGTGTTTGACGCAGCCTCTGTAATCTGAGGCATTTGCGACGTATCGTATAAATTTTCTGCAAATGCCGGATTCTTCATGCTATGAACCTGCGTCCATGCATTGTCAATAGACACGTGATCGAAAGTGACTGAGTTTGGCGAGATTTGGTTACTACCACCCTTTAGATTCTCAATTTGGGTCAATCCATTTTCCATCATGAGTTTCAAATCCATCAACATCTCGGTAGTTAACAAATCGACCTGGAACTGTGGTTTATTCTTCTGCATGAACTCGTCATCGACAATTGCAAATATGTATTTCTGGGCCTTGCTTATCCTCCACGCGTAATAATATCTATATGACAATTTCGACAAGCATTTCTCGAATATGTCGGCGCATTGCAAGAGCAAGTCGGCGCATACGGTGAGTAGCTGGAAATGGGTGGCGTACTTCATGTCAGCGACTGTGTTTGACTTTAATCTTGAATTATGGTCGTATCTGAACCTCAAGTTGTGAATCGCGTACAGGATCCGGATATGCACTGCTGAAAGGATGAATATCGACTTGTGGAACGCCAACTCCAAACTTGGCGTCACTAATAAGTCATTGGGGGCCTTGAACTTGCCCAAATCCTGCAAGATCCACTTGTACACAAACGGCATGGTGCCGATACACGTCAACATCGACTTTTTCAAGTAGTAGTAAGTGAGCCGCGCATTCTTCAACTTCTCGTAGTGGTTGGCCAAGTGCGAATAGATGGATACCAACCAGAAACTGGAATTGAAGTGGATCTTCAAATATAGAGTCAACATAAACGACTCCTCGAGGTCGACGTTGCATTGATAGGTGGAGAGTATCTCCCCGTACCTTTCGTTCAAGTACGTCTCGATGTAATTTAGCTTCTTCACGAATTTGGATAAATTGACCGTGCCTCTCACCTTGAATAGTAAATCTTGTAATTCGTATATTGGCTCATACGCCGTTTCCAAATTGGGGTACCCGGTGCCAGCAACCTTTTCCAACCTTGTATCGTTGACATTCTCATTACCGGGTAAGTAATATGGTATGTCGGTGTCGAAGGAGTTGGCATTGATGTTCAAACTGGTGCCGTGGGCCATGGAGTTATCCAAGTCCTGGATGATTAAAACATACCATATTTTCCTGCCCAAGTTATTCATCTTTTCATCGTTGAACGAGTTGGAGAATTTATCCGGCTCTCGGTTCAAGTCCAATTGCAATGCCATTTTTATCAACATCGCAATCGAAACTTCAGCGTCGCCTCCATCTATCCCGTCGCCTTCCTCGGGGGATAACGCATAGTATATCCTGATTAATACACCCAACTGTAGCAACAAAAAATTGGAGTTCTTCATGAAATTAAAGATGTGAAAACATGTTTTTGCAATCTCGACAACTTCGATATTTATCGGGTTATCAAAGAATAACTTCAACTCGGGATTCTGTAGATTCAATTTATTAGTCGACGAATCACTTGAAAATAACGAGATGTAACTGAGCCTTAGGATCATCAACAAGATGCCAATGTATGCGAAGTCTAACCGTTTCTCGATTTTCAACCCTGAAGCCAAAATCTTTTGTAAATGGGATTTCAACGAGTTCTCGTCCAAGATGGGAATGAGCGGATACAAGGTGTTGAAAAACCTGTCGTATAACAACCAAATGATGTTGGCCTCGGGTAGCACTAATTTTATCTGTTCAATCAAGGGTAATTCTTCATTCAACCCGCCCCGGATCGATAGACCAAACGAGGTCGACAATGTTTCTTCCTTGTGCACTTTTTCCGTGAAATCCTTCTCGAGCTGGCTTGCGTCCTTGACGTTGAAAAAGACATTGGACGTGAACTGCTCCTTTATCGTTGACATGTGATTCCACACCAACGACGACGCACTATCGTTTTTCAACAACGAGATCCACGACAACGGGCCTGAGTTTCGCTTTCTAATCGGGTCCTTGTCCTTTGACGGCGACAATCGTTCAAAAAAGTTGTATGTGTCGAGCTCAGACTCGATCTGGTTGTTGCCTGAAAAATTGGTCGCTTCCACAAACTCATTCACGTCGTACACCACCTCCTGCGGCGACTGCGACGTCTTGAATAGTTTCTCCAAGTCGTGTAGCTTACTCCTTAGGTGGACTAACTCGTCCTGTACTTTTTCTGAGTCATCGTGGAGGTGATCGTGCTCAGCTAAATCAATCATCGAGTCCCTCTCGGAATAGGTGCATTCTTTCTTGTACTTGATACACGTGGAGCATGGCGTCTGTAAGTCACACTTGACCCTTCGCTTCTTGCAAAAATCACAAACCTTGGTGATCCTAAACCGCTTGATGCCCATCTAGAGGTAAAATGGCAGAATACTTGACTATGGGAACTAATGTTGTTACGCTACCAAATTTAAACAAATTGTATAATCTGAGGTGCGATAGGCCAATCTCTCATGGTATTAATACATTGATAGCAAACTAATGCTAATTTGCTTGCCACGTCAAATTCTACCGAGACTCTTTGTTTATGGCATCAGAACTTTTATTCACCGGGGTATGTAATTATACAGTTTATAAAAATATGTCATGTCGGAGAAGCCCATCGTCAAAGTTTACAAGTGATGGTAAACGGCTGCCAACTTGTAGCAACTGATTCCTGGACTCGTACTCTATCCAGCACGCACGCCACTACCCCTTACTCAAGATTACCTAGTACAGGGTATCAAGTGAAACTATATTTTTGTTACGAACCATGACACGCAAATGGTACAAGCGGGTAAAATCACCACTTTATCTAACCCCGTCGGCAACATATTTTTTTGTGATGCATGCATTCTTATTTATAATCATTGAAGAGACTGTTCACCATATGAGCATCCTTCACGTCCAACATCTGAATCCATATACTGTCAATCTGTTCATTGAACATCGCATCCTCAAACGACTTCATTGGCGAATTCTTGGTTGTCAAAAAGGAACTCATGAGGTTTTCAATTCTGTCCAAGTCGCAAGACGAAACTTTGAAATCAAAATTCAAACTTTGTAGAAACTCATCGGTGAACTTCTTCGACATGGACGAATATGCCTTCTTTATTCTCCAGGAATAGTAATAGTTGTTGGACAATTTCGCTAGTCCCTCCTTCAAAGTGAGACTGTACCGGCTCATCAACTCGAATAACTTTTGATGTTTCAATTTGATGCGTAGTCCGAACGCCAACAATATGACCAACATTTTATGCGCTATGATCTCGAAACTGGGTATCAAAATCAAATCGAACGGCGGGGTAAGACCATTCTTGCATATAAACGTATCGAATAACGGCAAAATCGTGTTTACAAACGCAAAAATCTTCTTCATGTAAAACATGGCAAAGTGACTATCGTGGTAATAGTTGAATAAATGTGAATACATGGAGATAAACCAACCGCTAGCGTCCAAGAAAAAATGCAACTTGGACAAGGTTTCACTTGAAACTTGAGTTATGTTCAACACGGGGCTGGTGATTTTGATAAACTGATGTTCAAGGTAACTTAGTTTCTCCGACAAATCAAACAATTTCACCTCGGATCTGATTTGATAAATCATCTCCTGCACCTCGTACAAGGTGGCATAAAAGGGCCCCACCAATTTAAAGTAGGCTGACGAGATCACATCCGCCTTCGACCCGTGCGGTAACTTGGTGTCGAAATGCTGTCGATTGACATTTAGGATGTTACCGTTGACCAACACGTTTCTCATATCTAGTATCAAGATGGTGTACCACAATTTCCGATTCAACTGCGTTTGTGTGTTGTGCTCGCGGTGTAAATTTAGTTGCATTGCCATCTTGACTAGTAGCGACATGTAAACCTCTGCATCGCCGCCATCCAACCCGTCGCCATCCTCGGGCGACATTGCGTAGTAAATCCTGATCATGATGTTGAGCTGTAGCAAAGTTATGTTTGAGTTCCGTATATAGTCAAACTGGGCTAGACAGCTCTTTGCCACAGTCATCACCTCGATGTTGATTGGATATTTGACCAAGTAATCTCGTGTTGCATCATTGGTCTCGTTGAAACTCAAGCATGTAATGTAACTAAGTCGAAGTATTATCAATAATAACCCTAGCCAAGCAAAGTCCATTTTAGTCTCGATCTTGATTGGCATCTTCTTTTCTAGATTCTCACTCCCGATCAATTTCTCAATGTAGCTACAAAATTCCTTCTCGTCTAGAATCTGTACCACTGGCCCAATGAGTGTGAAGTATCGCCTGAGCAATAGCCATATCACTTTTTGTTTCGGTAGTACGAGTTTTATCCGCTCTGCCAACTTCATATCCTCATCAAAGCCATCGCAGAACTGGATGCCTAGGGTTATTGCCTTCTCGGAGCTGACTCGGTTCGCTTTGATTGGTTTTAGATAACTTTTGCCATCGTCATTGATAAACTTTTCCGTGAATTTCTTATTGTTGTTGTTGTTGTTGTTCTTGGGGCCAAATGCCTCGGCTGTGAACTCTTCCTTCATTTTCATAAGATGGAACCAAACTTGGTTTAGCAACTTGTCATTCTTGATTACGCCTATCCATGAGAACGGGCCCGTGTTGCGGTTTTTCACTGGCTCGTAGCTTTCATTAGGCGAAGTGTTGGCAAAAAAGTTGTAGCTATCATCTGGAGAATCAATTGGGTTCTTGCCAATCATGTGGAGCAAGTCTATATCACAGTTCAAATCGTCAGCTTGCAGTTCGACAATTGTTTTCTCTAATGAAATCACTTTATTTTTTAATCTTGATAGTTCCGCTTGTGGACTTTCGTCGCCACTATCAGCAGCGTACGCCTTATCTGAATAAACACAGTCTTTTCGATATTTGACACATGTGGCGCATGGGTCTTGGAGATCACACTTGACCTTGCGTCGTTTACAAAAGTCACATACTTTGGTTATCCTGAATCTTTTCGAGCCCATTAGAAAAGAGATTAGTTGCGCAGAAGAATGAGAAAATTTGAATTAGTTAAATCCGAAGTCCAGCCATATCGAACGGAGAATCCTGGCTTAGCATAGCCATGTCCTAAAACAATCATCTTTACAATTTCAACCACCCGGATTTAGACAGTTTGTAAATCCAGGTTGCTGCTCAGAAAAGAAACTTTGTCACTTTTTTTCACCGAGACGTGTGTTCATCATCTTACATACATCATGCGGCAGAACCAAGATGGAAAAAAAAAAGAACCATCCTGAGTTACAAAAGCAATAAAGATGTTGAATCTCAACACCACAAATTGATGAAGTCTCACTACCCGGGAGGGATGATGCTGGGCACCAGTTTTAGATAATTCGAAATTGTCACACACGGCTGAACCGCCTCATCTCTGCCAGGGTGGATGGGAACAGAATACAGCAAAAAAAAATGGGAAGTATCCTGATGACGTGTAAATAACAACCAACGCCTGGATGGTGATGACATGTTTATCTAATTTCAACAGGGCCAATTGCTGAAATTTGAAAATTGCGGAAAAACAGCAGGACGCAAATTTCGCGATTCAACAATTTCCGTCCGGGTACACTTCCGAAAACGACAATATTACCCGGTGGACTACAAACAAAACAATCTTGAGTTACATGTGACCACGAAATTTGTTCTTCTAGCGAAAGCTGGAATCTCTTAGGAGAAATTGCACTGTAAACATTCCATGAAAAGGTTAATCCACCTTCACCAGTTGTCTGTAATAGGCTGGGGAAGGAGGGTTGTACAGAGCTAAACTTGTCCACTCATCAACCAGCTTGGAAGATGTAGCGGTTCAGAATTCCTAGTGGACATCTAAAACTGGTGGATTATGTTGTTGTGAGGACCAATTACAGGATAACGTAATTTTTTGGCTGAATTTCGATAGATAAACTTTGATCAGATGCAATACCAAGACTTGAAGAGGGTCCTTGCAACGCAAGATCGTTATGCATGTTTGCATACAGGCGGACCAATTTTGACGATTTTCACCAACAACGAAGACAATTGTCATTATAAACCTTGGGTTGACTATACAATTGGTACGACTTTGGCTAAAGCTGTACCTACACCTTCTTTTTTTAGACACGAGTAGAGCTTTCATCTACACAGTTTAGCCTCAAGTGATCCGACGGTTGACGTTGCCCATCGTCATTGAGGACAGTTACGAAGACATTTGCACTTTATTATAATGTTGTTTTTGAGATTGTGAACAATACAAGGTCTCATACATGAACTGGTCCCAATCGCGTAATTTCAAATTTAAAGTGGTTTACAAGATTTCAGCAGACGAGACAAAAAATAAATTGAGTTATTCAGTCATCAATATGTGACTTTCCGCTCGCCATGTACGCTTCTGCATCTTTTGAACATCTCATTTCTGCACCACAGCTCATGAGCCCGCATCAGTCACTCGACATCTCCCAAAGATAAAGGCTGAGCATATACTAATCACCCACCAAGTCACAGTGGAGCAAGATGGGCACGGATTACATAAACAATTAACAACATCGTATCTGTGTTTGCACAAGATACATGCCCAGATAAAACTAAACTCTATTAACTGCACCGTCTAGAGACTATTTATTATTTTCATCACCAATTAAACCAATTATAATATAAAATATGGGGTATAAAACCAGTCTCGACTTCCATATTTCACCCAAACCTGAGAATCTATCATGGATGATTATTGGTCAGAATATGGAAGTATGTTGTCTGGGGCATTTCAAGGTGGCCTTGGACAAGATGGGCATCAAGTAGCGTCGATTGTGAGTTACGGCAATGGGGGGTTTCGCGTTCAAGCATCCGACGTCGCCATCGAGTATAAATCATTAGGACAAGGTGGTTCAGGGTATTACGCGGTCATCACTAGAAAGCCCAATGGCGCCGAGAGCACCATTTTAGAAGGTGCCCTTAGTGATTTCTACGCTGGCACTAACTTATTCAGCGGATTCCAGGATGATACATTTACTGGAGGTGGTACAAAATCAGCATCGGCTTCACCATCATCTACAGCAGTTGCATCCACAGATGCTGCGACAACAACCTCCAAGTCGTTGTCTGAGTCAGCATCAAAAACGAAAGATGGTGATTCATCGACAAAATCAGCAGACTCGACTATTACATCTGGTAAATCTTCGGGCACTGACTCGTCGTCGAAATCACCAGTATCCGAGTCTTCTTCGTCGTCGTCGTCTTCTTCGTCCTCGACTACTAAATCGAGTGGGTCACATAATTTTGAGTCGATTTGGAGAAAGAAAGTTTTACTTGGTTTGATTGGTGGTACCTTGTTATTGACAATTGTATAGGACATAATATATATTAATATATGCCACCCCCCCCCTATCCCCTCTCTCCCATACATGAAACAACTATTAGACCGAAAGATATAAAAATAACTATAGTCTATTGCATCTTTGTAAGTGGAATATAACAACTTTAAAACTATCTTTACACGGTACAAATATATAGGCAATGTTGGCGATGCGGTTGATATTTATGGGAAGAAAATATAAACGAGTAAACATGACACAAACGCCATTTTTTGATGGGTGCAAAATTGATAGGTCTTTTTTTTTTCGTATATATTAGGATTAAAAGCTAAATAGTGACTATATAGTAAAACCTAAGAAAACCTATTGAAAGGTATAATTATTATTTGATGATTTTACCCAATTAGTTGATGGTGATTAGTTTAATTTGTGGTTGAATCAAGTTGGAGTTAATGTTCGAGATAGGTCAACAGTGCAACCACACAATGTAAGTCCATTCGGTGGAGTTAGGGGCGGTCTATCTACAGTGAGGAAATTTCAAACCTTCTTCGGCAGTGATGATACGCGCAGTGTTTAAAAGTGGAGTCTCTGGGTGTACAATTCGATATACACCGTCTAAATTTCAACATGATGTGCGTATTCGAAAAGTCGAGATTCTAAATTACGAATACAAAACACAATGGGATCATAAAATGGTGGTGCTACAATGGTTGTGTAACTCAATGTTCCGAGCGACAACTTTTCTCTCGCGTTGATTGGTCATTTCCCACTCGAAAAAAATGTATAACTGCAGAGGTACGTTTCCATATCCTAGGGGGGGTATTCACAAGCCTTGTTTCAGTGTGGTGGTGGTAGTTGGATGCACGCACGACACTTGGTCACTCTGGTGTTTTCGTTGGAAAATGTAAACAAAGTGAGCTGTGTCTGGCTGGCTGTCACGAAAATTTGCAAAATTTTAAATCCGGCATGAGTTATTTTTAGCAAGTGAACGAAAAAAAAAGCCAGAGTAAACATGGTCCAAAATCGGGGGTATATATAACCAACCGAGATCTCCTCCTTCTGCCTGACTAACAAGAAAAAAAAAGCTTTACACCATCATGGCAGACATTTTATCAGACATAGGCAACATTGTATCGGCAGGAGTGTCGGCTGGTCTTGGGCTTGCATCCAAGGGAGAAAACATATTTGCAACCGTTACATCTGATGCCGAAGGTGTATTCCACACAGCTACCTCTGGTGTCGTTGTTGAGTTCAAGTCATTGACGTCGAAAGGTGGCGAAGTCTACGCCATCGTCACCTCGGGAGCCGATGGTGTCGTATCGACAATCACCCAAGGTGCAGTTAGTGAATTTTCAATCGCTACCGACAAGGTTGATAGTTTGAGAAACTCAGTTACTTCTGATGCTAGTGCCGCCGCAGCAGCTGCAGCCTCAACTGGTTCCTCATTGGCCAGTTCAGCAAGTGCCCGTGACAGCAGCAGCAGCAGTGCAGCATCAGACAGAAGTTCCGCCACCACTGGAGCAGGTGCTGGTGGTGCTGCTAGCTCGACGTCAGACTCGCCATCTTCATCACGCTCGGATTCGAGTGCTGCATCTAGTGGATCATCAAGTGGCACGGGTGCTGCTGCATCTAGATCGTCAACATCATCAGCATCTTCATCAAGTTCATCTAGCTCGTCCAGCTCTTCATCAAGCTCAAGGTCAGGCGCCAGCAAAAGCTACGAATCAAATTGGAAGAAAACAGTCTTGGTCGGTTTAATTGGAGGCTCTTTGTTATTGACTCTCGTATAGATAGATAAATAAAATATACACCCATTATACAGTACGACAGACCACAACCAGAAATCAGCAATTAGAAACAGGAAACAGAAATTAGAAACCTGCATATAGATGTTTGGCCCACATTGAAATTTAGGACTGGGGACAGGTGTGAAAATTAGGTCTGTGGATGGCTAGAACAAGAAGAAGATACTAGTGACAATATGTGCTTTTGCTTGTACATATGCCTTTTCTGTCTTTTAGCACGGTTGACTTGCTTTTCACAATCATCGACTAATGCACACTAGATGAGTGATTGAATCGGAAAAAGGTTCAAGTCGTGCACAATCCATACAATTTCCTGCATAATGAGTTTGATTGCTACGCTGAGGTATTGTTTACATGATGATATATCTAGGGTGCAAAAAGCAAAACCACCACCTGAAACAATAGACATTGGACCAAGAATCAGAATTACATAGCTTGTTTGCGTCAGTTGATCGATGTGTGCGCTATGGCATTTAAGCTATCTACCAAAGCTAATATACTTGCAATATTTATCCCATCACGGTTGATCACCAGGTGGAAAGCAAATGTTTCACATTAGTAAAGTATAAGGTTTAATAATAAATAGCACACTCTTGTGGTTTCTAACTCATTATGCGAGTAATGATATATGGATAATTGACCATTGGCAATTGATGCAATCCATCCAACTAAACAAAACAAAAAAAAATAAAATAAAACCCATACCCCCTAATTGTTATGTTGTTGTGGTATCATGGTATAACTAGAATCGACGCCTTAGCAACCATTACTACTTACGGCATTTTTTAACGAATAAGCTTCATTTTTTTTCAGTTTTTTTTATTAACCATAGGCTAGATGTACGGTGGACTTGTAGTTTGATAAGGTGACACCCCAGCCTGTGAAGTCGACATAAATGTTAAACCTGATAGTTGATGCTTGTATGTCAATTGCCTACACCCCTATCAGAGTGCTATTTTCCACTGATTAGCATATTACAGTTTTTGTGTAACTGTTATTTCTTTTTATTTCAGGTTATGAGACTATTGTTCAGGAAATGTTGACCTATTTTCCATTAGGGCAACTAGTCATATCACCAGTAAAAATGCACATGGGGTAGATTTTATATGTGTGTTGGCATATATTTTTGCAGCCTAAAATGATGTTGCACACAACAAATACAACAAATACAACAAATACATTTGTATTTTTTTATCTCAGAGGTGCAAAAGTTTAACCTTTTTTTTTTTTTATTTTTTTTTTTTTTTCTTTCTCTGTAAAAAAATATCAACCTTTGATTAAATATACAACACTTATCCCACTTTCTCATTGATACATCTTTTCACACTCAACACACCCTCAGCACCTTAAACACACTCAACACACTCCGTCAAGATACTGTATCAATATCTCCTACTCAGAATCCCCCCAGAATCCCCCCAGAATCACCCCCACATTGCATTTTGTTGAGGTTAATTCCTTATAGTCATTTCTTGTTCTTCTTTGCATTTTGTTTTTACCCCTACTTAGCATTTATCCAGCATTTTCACCATAGTCATCCACTTTTCCATAATCGAATCTGAAACACTAGACCAAAAAAAAAACCGGATTACTGTCCAAGGGAAAAAAGATAATAATTAGCAACATGTCAAAAAACCCATCATTGAGCTCGATATTGCTAACTGACCCATTATCGAAGCCGGCTAGAGTGCAAATTGACCCAGAAAGCATAGAAGAAGACGATGGTCCAAAGATTGGAGCTACTAATTTCAACATCTGGTATTTGAAATGGTCGGGCGCAACTTCAAGACAACACGAAAAGGCAAAGTTTAGAGTCAACATCAAGAGAGATCAGGGGTACACCAAGGCACGCAAGACGACACCAATCTGTATATTTTTTTGTCGTGGGTGCTGCTATCTAGGGTCCAAATGCAACTATTATCACCGGTTGCCCAACGAGCACGATAACGTGAACCAGAAGAAGGACTGTTTTGGAAGGGACAAGACGCCAGCTTATAAGGAGGACATGAGCGGAGTTGGGTCCTACAACCATCGAAACCACACGTTATTCGTTGGCAATCTCAAGGCGTCGTCCACGATTGAGCAGCAGCTCCGAGAAAACTTTCAAGAGTTTGGTGTTGTTGAAAACATCAGGTTGATTTCAAACAAGTCGTGTGGGTTTGTCACGTATAAGAATGAGTGGGAGGCCCAGTTTGCCAAAGAGGCTATGCAGAACCAGTCGTTGAACGACGACAATCAGGTCATTTATGTGCGGTGGTCGAATGACGACAAGTGTGATGTTAAGAAACGGCCATTGGACACTGAAAACAGCGATGCGAAAAAGACAAAAGTCGATCAGGATAGTCCTGAGTCAGATGATGGCGAGGAGGAAGATGACGAAGCTGAAGAGGATGAGACTGGCGATGTTGAAGAATTGATAATCAAGCCTAAGCGAGAAGGCAGCTTGAAACGCACTAGTACGTCGCAGATCCCAATCAACGGATTCAATTTGAAAACTGGTGGGATATTGAGCGACTCAACCATTAAAGATGTAGCTAGATTTAGAAAAAAATTGATATTTAAAAGACACGAACCGAGATTAGTCAGCGTATTGGGCAACTATTCAACTGACGAAGAAGACGATTAATGATTTAGAAAATACACATATATAAATTTTTTATTTTTCTGTTTCACCGGTTGTATAGCCAGTCAGGCACCCTGATGTGGCTCTTGATCAAGTATCTCTTCAACGGTAGGAAGATTTCGCCATCTTGTTCATCTATAAAGGTGAAACTCTCACCGTAGTTGCCTGCTCTTCCTGTTCTACCTATTCTATGAATATACTCATCCACTTTTTTCGTCATTTGGTAGTTCACCACTAGATTCACGTTGGGGATATCGATACCCCTCGCTGCAACGTCAGTAGCCACCAAGATGGATACAGTTCCGTTTCTGAATGTCTCAATCGCCTCCTCTCGCTGTTTCTGGTTCTTGCTCCCGTGAATAACCACATTCCGAAGCCCCTTATCCGACAACTGCTGCGATAGCGAGTCAACGACGTACTTGAAGTTGGCAAACACGATGACCGACCCTCTTGTTGAATTTACCAACTTGACGAGTTTGGCAAACTTGGTCGGCTCAGCAGTGTTGTAGTCGAACTTCTGCGTGATGTTGTTGACAGCTTGGTTGTAGTCACCAATGGTGATTGACACCGGGTCGATGAGGTACAGTTTCGATAGCTGCTCAATCTCATCGTTCATCGTTGCCGTGAACATCATCGTCTGACGTTTGGCCAAGTTGAAAATCTTGCCGTCGATGCCTGCCAAATTCTCACTAGCGGGCAATTTGCTCAAAATCTTGTGCAAGTCCTTCTCGAACCCCATGTCTATCATACGATCACACTCGTCAAGAACCAAGTAGTAGTTTTTGGCAAATGTGATTATCCCCCGCTCGATGGAGTCCACTAATCTCCCTGGGGTCGCCACGATTATATCCACCCCGTTGGCGTCGATGGCGTTGATGGTGTCGTGGTACTGATGGCCACCAATGATCGACATCACCCTGATTCCCAATTGCGAACAAAACTTGTCTGCCTCCGACTTGATCTGCTGGGCTAGTTCCCTCGTGGGCACAAGCACGAGCCCCAAACACTGGTTCTTCAATTTCTCAAATTTGACAAAGTTGGCATCGATGCTGAGGATGTAGTTTAAAAGTGATACTAAATAGGCTAATGTTTTACCCGACCCGGTCTCAGCCACGCCTAGCACGTCCTTGTTGCTGATGCTAATGGGGATGCTCGCACGCTGGATAGGCGTCGGCTCAATGTAATTGAGCTGGTTGATGATGTTGACAAGTTTGGAGTTGGGCAACGAGTCCCAGGAGATAAGAAGCTTGTCGTTGGTTTTCCCCTTGATGTTGATGTTATAGTCCTCTTTGAAGATGCGCCAATCTCGCTCGGTCATTTCTGATTCTGTTTTGGCGCTCCAGTGTCTGCTATCGTCGAAATTCAAAACATCGTCGATCCCCTCATCATCATTGTAATCTAGTGGTTGAAAATCTCGAGATGTGTCGTCTTGTACGTCCCAGTCAAATTGGAATTTCGACCTCGATTTGAATGGCTTTTTGAATGTTGTTGGTTGTTGTGGCTCCAGGTCAATTTTAGCTCTGTTTAGTTTAGAAACTGGGGCTGGGACTGGGACTGGGACTGGGACTGAATCTGGTTTATGCTTGGTTCGTTTCGATTTCGAGATGAATTTTGGTGTTATTTCTTCATCTTTGAGTAAGTCATCAACTGATATCGGTCGCTTTGACATTGGTCCCAAAAAAAAAAAAAAAAAATACGCGACCCGCACTGAGTTTCAATGACTGAAGAGTACGACTACAGTTACAGTTCCCCGTTCTCACTTTAAATTACTTTTTCATTTCATAACATCATAATTTCTATCATAATCTATCTCTATAAAAAAAAAAAATTTTCCATTTTTTTCATCATTACTGTTATTAAACTTATTACTGTTACTGTTATTAACCAAACGGGTTGAAGTTTGGCAAAATTTTGTTTCTATCACTTTCATCACTGTTTAAACTCGACTTGAACTTTATTTCATTTGTATTAAAACCATAAAAAAATCCATTAATCTCGGATTCAAGGTATAATATCAAGTTTCTGAAATTAACCAGATGGAAATAGTTTGGATTTGATAAATTATTAAATTCTTCAATTGAGAAATTCAAAATTTGTTCATTTGTCAATTGATACTCTTTTGGTGCCAAATCATCATTCCCAGACCCAAATGGCACTGAGTCAATAAAAGATTTGGGGTTGTTGAATGGTAACACGGCACATAACCAAATTCTCGTTTTATAAATCTTGAACAACTCTTTAATCAAGCCTCTAAAGTCGATTCTCTTGAAATCGGCAAAATAGTAAAATATCAACTTTTTGAAATCAAACTGATATTCAACGTTGATTAACGTCAAGTTGGAGCTCAATCCCAATTCTTTTATCTTGTTGAAACATGTGATGTACGATTTCTTCTCCTCAAGGAACTTGTTACTCAACTTATACACTTCCTTTGGCGTTGCGAACCTTAAAACCTGTTTTGTTGGTAAACTAATTAAAAATTCATTGTCGTCGTTAAAGTTGGAATTGACGACTGAACTTGCATTAATCTTTGTTGAGCATGAGTTTTTGTTACTATTATCGATAATATTCAAACTTTTCAAGTGTTCCAATTTTTTGAGAAAGTTGAACAAGATTGCAAAATTCAAATTGACTAAAGGCTCAACAATCATCACTAGATCTTTACCACGATCACCATCAACGAGCACCAAATCATTCTTTTGCAAAAAAATATTGCTGTTATTAGGATACGACAACAAGTCAAACTTACCGTTTTTGTTGATCACCAAACACAAGATTTTGTGGTTAAAAGTCAAGTTGTTTAGATTTTTGATGAATAGTATCAACTTGATAATCACTTGCGTCTTTAACAAATTGTTCAACTTTGTCAATATTTCATTGGTCAACGATGTATCCTGGAAGTACTTGATTGTTTTCGAGTACAAGTTTCTTAAATCTTGTGATGCGACAATGTATTGGTTTTTCAAAATCAACCCATTCTCTAATTTTATTGATGAGTCGTAATTTTGGGGGATAAACACGGGTGAATTGACATTTAATGAATTTTTAGCTGGCTGAGGTTGAGGTTGAGACTGAGGTTGAGGGTGAGGTTGCGGCTGCGGCTGAAGTTGATTTTGATTTTGATTTTGATTTTGAGTATGAGTTTGTGCCAACGTAGGGTAGGGTGATTCAGTGTAAAATGGGTTAAAAGGGAAATCAACTAACTGACTCGGTCTTCTCGATTGGAAATCGTTAAATTTCGAATTCAAATTCAATTTATCAAATGTGCCATCCCAAGGTGTGAGGTTATTATTAGCCTGGAAATTATTCATTATAGCAATTGACGACAAATCCTTGCTATTACCCCCATTACTATTATTATTGTTGAAAAAATTTGATGTTTGGGACCCTAACTTCGGACTCGTCAAGTTATCGTTTGGCTGATGAGTCCAGTTTGTCCTAGTGAAAGATTCAGCCGCATAGCTGGGTCTTCTGCTGGATATTTCCGATACACCACCTTGTAATTCGATGGGTAAATTAAAAGTGTTGTTGTTGTTGTTGTTAAAGCTGGAGAATAAGTGGTTCAATGGTGAGTCAGTTTGCTGTTGACGATGGAGTTTTTGGTGGTCTTCGTCGTCCAAGAGGGACAATTTCTTGAACAAAATATCATCAAAATGTAGTTGATCACGATCATCTGTGCTCATTTTAATGGTAATGTAGAATTGAATGATTAATTAAATTGGAGACAAAATAAAAATAAAAAATGAAAATAAAATAAAAAACATAAAACTATTAATAGTTTACTTTACACACAATAAAATTATACGGTGTTATACTACCACCCCCACTGGGCGTAACCCATGGACCTTCTTTTTTTTTTCTTCCATCACACACACAAACACTCCAACCCAAGATAGTAGTTGTTTGTAGTTGTTGATTTTTATGTTTGATTTGGTGGTTAGCCATAACATAAAACATAGCTAGCGTGGAAATCTAACATCTAACACGGTATGATGTCAGCTGAAAGTGACCATTGGACATTAGCACTACTCACTGTTATTGAGGAGTAAAACATATACGGCAAGAGTTGTTGGAAAGCTAAATTGAGCAGTTTGTCAATTTAGATGAACGTTTCCTTAGACATTTCTATCCCCTTCTATTTTTTCCTACAAACAATACAACAACATTACAACAATGCAGTACTATTTCGCCCATAGGTCTGTAGGTAATCACTCCACCGCATGTGTTTGATCAGAATGTGGTTAGTAAGACGACTACGGCCTTTGATTTAAGTAACTACAACAACTTTGACTATCAACCACAACAAACTTTGATACTGTCTGAAACGGGAAAGTGCAGGCGAAGGAAAAAACAACTACTTTTTTTTCAGACCCCAGCTTTGTTCCTCAACAGTTGAATTTTCTCTTCTCCACAAAATTTTATAATTTTATAATTTTATAGTCTAAATGCAACAACAAAGAACACCAGGTGTTGTTGCATACTAAAATAATATCATTTTCCAATATACGTTAAAAATAATGTAAATTTTGAAAATAAAGACCTATTTAAATACAATATACAACCAACATCAGAACCAAATAGCGAATAACAATAACACCCCTTCACATACTTTTTTAAAAATTCATTAATCTCATCTCTAGCATCTATTACTTACTAATGGTGGATGAATCACTACCTCTTCTGAAACCTTGACCTGCTCTTGGTGGATAGCTGTGGCCATCAATAATCACAGCCTCATCGGCATCCAATGGATCGCATGTGCACCAAGCGCTCTTGGATGTTCTGTCCATCACTTGGTCGACATGTTCACCGCAACCTGTCCATGATTTATGTTGACAAATTCCGCAAATTTCTGTTCTGCACATTATATCTGGGATTAATATATATATATATATGTATATGTATAAGTAGATTTAAGTTGAGTATGTATTTGATAACGTGAACAATTGGGTAGATTCAGTTATCAGTTGAAAGTGGAATGGGGGGGAAAGAAAAATTGGGCTAAAGCAGAGATTTGTAGATCTATTTATATATCAAGCTTTTTGTATGGAGAGAGAGAGTGTCAAAGTGATTTTATTGTTGTAGTATTTGTTATCTTGACCCGACAATAGTACAAGTAGCAAGAGGAGAATATAGGAACAAAATAATCCATTGATTACCTAATCAATCATGTATTGTATACAAGTACTTATCTCGTGACTATTAAGTCATCAGTGGAATTTTGCAATCATAAGATACAAGGAAATAAAGAAAGAAATAAATAAAAAAAAATAAAAAATAAAAATAAAAAAAAAAATAAAAAATGAGTCGCTGATATTTTAGTGTAATAATCGTCATTGTACTGGCAAAAGCTCCTAACATCAATAGTTAATCAATTGGAAAAATTGAAGCCTGGTTTCACTTACCCCCTCCCAAATAGGCAACTCTCCATTCATCCGTTGAATGTTCCTAGATGTTTATGTTGTTGCGCATCGCAGGTGTATCTCCTACGCCATATTCTGCCGCCGCCATCCAACATCCGCCATTGTTGGCTGGAGAATGAGCTGTCAAATTACGTATGACTCTCTTTGTCTTGATATCTTCTCCCGATGAGTTGTTTTTGCATTTGAAACTTTGAAACACAACAGTGAAAAAACAACGCCATTCTTGCTTTATCTTTATCCATGTAAATCTTTGAGGAGAATTGTATCCTATGACGTATTGGCTTTCTCTACCAGTTTATACTATTATACTAGTGTTTCGGGGTTTAATGTCCTAAATCAGCTCTTTAAACACCTTATTCCCACCAATTTCAACACCAACAACACTCTATTTTTTCAAACATATTACAACAATACTTCTACAACCAAATGTTACAACCCCGATATCTCAATTATACATATTATGCACTTCTACACTTTTTTACTGCTTTCACGATATTATAAGTATATATTCAAGTGTTTGCCAACTACCTACATCAACAATAGCCACCGGTTTGGGCTCGGTGGGCCTCAATTGTGTCGCCATCTTCCAAATCCAAATCATTTGGTGTTTGGTCGGCCAAGATTCTTTGTCCTTCGGCTAAAAATCTCAATGCGTTGAAGTCCTTCCCTTGTCTTTTACAGAACGCTTCCATCAATCTCTTCAATGGTGTGTTTCTCTTGATTTTGAAAAATATCTCTGCTGAGCCGTCGCTAACTTTCAAATTGATGTGTGTTGCGTCTGGTTTTTCTTCTTTGGCACTGGTGAGTTCGCTTTCTTGCGCTGGATTAGGTGGAGAGCCTCCTGTGTTTTCTGTGTCCGACATATTCAACTGTATCTGATGCTGGATGGATAGTTATCTATATATGTTTGTTTGGTGTAAAGTTGCCCTTGAAAAATAACATCAACAACCACTAGAGAAGATGGTAGGTGCACGACTGGTAGCATGGTGCCACACGACTACTGAGATTTTACCCCCCCCCCCCCCTTGGAGGCGGCGGCGGTGTGAGTTGTAATTTGAATAGTCTGCTGTCAATCCTGGACACTGACTCGGGAATATCAAAGTATACTACTATGGTACTAACTATTGGCTGCGACCATTTTCGTTTGATTCGGGAGGAAAAAAAAAAGAATAAAATATTGTTAGTATTACATAATCTGATATACAAAAATGTATATGGGCTTTTGCTGTTGTTGGTTGTATTAGTGTCACTTGTAGCAACTTTACCACTAAAATCAACACCAATCATAAAAACCCCATTTCCTAAACACCAATCTTTCCACTGTTGAACAACTCCATTTCACCACCCAATTTCCTACTATCTTCCCCCCACCCAACCAACTAAACCCACCCACCTCCATTTTGTAAGAAAAATAAAACTCGGAGATATTCTTTTTTAATTTATTTTTTTGGTTTCATACATTGGGTCTCTTCAACTTCAACCATGACTGATTCACCACAACTAAGTTCGTCGTTGTTGCGATTGAAACTATTAGATGCATTGAGAAGCGGCGACCACGCCAAAATAGAATTGGTCACCTCAGAACTAAACTCTACAAAAGCAACATTACAAACACAGGACATTATACAATTAAAAGAGACAATCTTACACTATGCGGTCCAGGTCAGTTCGTTAGCTACCATCCAGTATTTGATCAACAACCAGCAAAAATTCAACATAGACATTAACTCCCAAGATCCCCAGGGTAACACCCCGTTGCATTTGGCTGCCATGTCGAGTCGGAACGATGTTGTCAAGTATTTATTAACGTTGCCTAATATCAATGACACAATATTAAACTTGGACAAGAAACAACCGGTCGAAGTGTGCAAGGACTTGAACATTGCCCAATTGATGCAATTTGAACGGGCCAAGTTTGTTGAAAAGTCAGCCTGCGAATTGAGAAAGTACTTTAGCGACAAGGATTACCACAATTTGGAACAATTGTTGATTGTCAACCCTAGGGCTAGCGAGTTGTTGGATATCAACGGTGCTGACCCGGAGTCAGGCAACACTGTCTTGCACGAGTTTATTAAAAAGGACGACTACCAGATGTGTGAATGGATCTTGAAACACGGCGGAGATCCGTTTAAAAGAGACAAACGAGGCAAGTTGCCCATTGATTTAGTCAATTCAAAGAATGAACAGTTGAAAAAATTAATCAAGTCGTCTTCAAAGGACCAAACTATAATGGACCCAGTTACGTCGACCAACAATGCCATCAAGTCGGGTAATGCGCCTGTATACAAGGGATACTTGAGAAAATGGACCAATTTCGCCAGTGGCTACAAGTTGAGATACTTTGTGTTGGACCAGTTTGGTATCTTGTCGTACTATACCAACCAGGACGACACGATGAACTCGTGCAGGGGTTCGTTAAACTTGGGGTATGCAACATTACACTTGGACTCGTCTGAGAAGTTGAAATTTGAAATTTACGGTAAAAACGGGTTGAGGTGGCATTTAAAGGCCAACCACCCAATTGAAACTAATAGATGGGTATGGACATTACAAAACGCCATTACAATCGCCAAGGATAATATCAAAAAGAGAAAGAAATCATCGACTTCGACTGAAGAGGAACCAGAGGCTGAAAAGCACCATCGTTTGAAAATTCCTGGAAGAAAGAAACATGCTAGGAATTCGAGTTCTGCAACTGACCCAGATGTCGACGAGGCTACGTTTAAATCAAGACCTACAACGACGAGTTTTGAGCACCAGGATCAGTATAGTTATGAGGACAATAATTACGACTACGAAATCGAGGATGTAGACACTGATTACGACTCAGACACTGAAAACAGTATTGATTTGAACCAGTTGAATGATTATATCTCCACCACGAGAAGATCGTTGCAAGTTGAAATCACGAGCTTGTTGGACTTGTTCAACCTGGTTCTCCACGACTCGACTTCGAATGCAAAAGACGTTGAGATTTGTAAAGTTGGCCATAACACGTTGACGTCAATCAATGAGATTATTTTCAACTACAACAACCATATCGACTCGCGAGATTTCAAATTGAGAAAGAATTTGGACCGTCAGTTTGAGATCAACAAACTTTGGGAGAAATCGATTCGACAGTTGGAGAATGAGATCAAGCAGCGTGAAATCAAATTAGCCCAATTCCAAGGCCAGAGAAAACAGTTGAAGAAGTTGTTTTCAAATGGCGTCGTCACTTCGAGATCGGGCGGCACTTCATCGCCATTGCCTTCAACTCAGGATAGTACTGCCAATTTGAATAAGGAGTTGGATGAAACCCAGATTAATCAAGTTGATGAAAAGTTGGAGCACTTGCCTGAGGATTCGAGAAATATGCCAGGTGCGTTGCCTAATGAATTGATGGGTGAGATATTTGGTGAAGATTCCGAGGATGAGTTTTTCGATGCCGATGAATTTGATGAGGACGAGGACGAGGAGGGCGAAGTTGAAGCAGGAGGACCTGAACCAGCTGAACCAGAACCAACTGAACCAGAACCAACTGAACCCCAACCAACTGGACATGGTGAGACTGTTACTAATATTGCGGCTGGAACTGGGGTTGGCGCAGCAGCTGGAACCGCGGCTGGTTTTGCTGCTGGTGGCAAAGGACCATCTCAAGATATCTCGCCAACTCAATCACAAGGATTTGAAGAACCCAGACCAAACGAAAAAGAACCACCACAGACAACTACTACTGGTTCTGAAGTCGAGACGGCACCCTCTGATGTTCAAGATGGCTTAAACGAGCATCAAAGACATGTTGATCAGTTGCTCAAACAAGAAGGATCATTCCTTGGATACGAAGTCCCACCAAGAAAAAAATTATCAATGGACGAAGACAACCGTCCTAAAGTTGGATTATGGGGTATTTTGAAATCAATGGTTGGTAAAGACATGACGAGAATGACATTACCAGTTTCATTCAATGAGCCAACATCGTTGTTACAGAGATTAGCTGAAGACATCGAATACAACTCATTATTAAACACAGCAGCAACCTATGATGACTCGACGTTACGGTTAATTTACGTGGCTACATTTGCCGCCACCGAGTATTCATCGACGATTGACCGTATTGCCAAACCTTTCAACCCGCTTTTAGGAGAAACATTTGAGTATTCACGTCCCGATCAAAACTATAGGTTATTTGTCGAGCAAGTGAGCCATCATCCACCCATCAGTGCGTGTCGCGCCGAGTCACCCAAATGGGACTACTACGGTGAAAACGCAGTCGACTCCAAGTTTTACGGGAGATCGTTTGATTTCAAGCACTTGGGTAAGATGTTTGCTGTTTTAAGACCCGACAATGGCGTGATTGACTCGAGTGGCAACAAACAAGCCGAGGAGCTCTATTCGTGGAAAAAAGTCAATACCTCAGTTGTAGGCATCATGTTGGGCAACCCCACAGTTGACAATTACGGTAAGATGGTAGTTGAGAACCACACTACTGGCGATTCAATCGTTGTTGATTTGAAACAGCGTGGCTGGAGAGCGTCGTCCGCCTACCAGTTATCAGGACAGGCGTTGGATGCTAAAGGTGTGCCACGATGGGCGATGGGGGGACACTGGAATTCAAAGATATACGCCAAGAAAATAAGCGACCAGAGCAAAGGGCAAGATCAGCGCAAGATGTCGGTATTGGACGACTCGGTCAAGACTTCGAACGATCCGTTATCGGGTAACAAGTTTTTAGTGTGGCAAGTTACGCCTCGACCCAAAGTTCCGTTCAATTTGACCCAGTTTGCTGTTACATTGAACGACGTGAATGATAACTTGAAGCCATGGTTGGCGCCCACCGATACCAGGTTGAGACCCGATCAAAGGGACATGGAGGAGGGCAGGTACGATAAAGCAGCCGATGAGAAACACCGCGTCGAAGTTAAGCAGAGACAAGCAAGGAAGAAAAGGGAGGAGACCCAGACCCCGTACGTGCCTAACTGGTTCACCAAGAAGAAACACCCCGTCACTGGCGACACCTTCTGGGAGTATAATGGCAAGTACTGGCCGCAGCGTAAGGAGCACAACTTGGCTGGCTGCGGCGACATCTTTTAGAGATGCAGACCAGGATGCAGACCGGATGCAGGATGCAGACTTATCATATCAGGATGCCGACTTATTGAGTGTGTGCCACTGCAGATTGCGGGGTGGTGATAGTTTTTAGATTTGTGTAGAGTATATTATAAATGACTTTAAAGATATTGAATATAAACATAGTTCTGTAACACCATTTGGATGACATCATTTGAGAATGGGGTGTTTTGTATTCTCAACCATTTTGGAAGATGAATCTCACATTTTACCTGCTACTGTTCCCGGTGAGAATGACTTACCATCATCCACGAATAAACTGTTTCTGTACTTGTAAACATCTTAGGAGATGAATTTCACCTTTTACCTACAATTGTTCCCTCTAGACTATGGTGAGAATGACCTAGCATCATCCATGGTTGGACTGTTTCGTAAACCATTTTGGAAGATGAATCTCAGATTTTACCTACAACTGCTCCCGGTGAGAAAGACCTAGTATCATCCATGGTTGGACTGTTTTGTAAACCATTTTGGAAGATCAATTTTCGCTGTTCCCGGTGAGAATGACTTAGCATCATTTGAGAATGGGGTGTTTTGTATTCTCAACCATTTTGAAGATGAATCTCACATCTTACCTGCTACTGTTCCCGGTGAGAATGACCTAGCATCATCCATGGTTGGACTGTTTCGTAAACCATTTTGGAAGACCAATTTTCGCTCTTCCCGGTGAGAATGACCTAGCATCATCCATGGTTGTACTGTTCCATGAACTGCTCAAGTGGTGTCGGGTGCTTGGTAGGTATTTGAGCTGGGTTTTGTTTCTTCAAAACATTCTACAGTGTTGGAACTCGTAGCATCCAGGCATCAACTAGGTTTCGTTACCCATTCTACAGTGTTGGAACACGCAGCATCGAATCACTGTCACATAACCATGTTTCATAGGAATAACTGGTTGTTTGTTCAGTCTACAATCTTGGTCCAGTGCCAAAATATTCAAATCTTGGTATCCGAGAGAGAGATGGTTGTATTCGAGATTTCTTTTCTAGCTCATTACAAGAGAGATGGTTGTATTCGAGATTTCTTTTCTAGCTGGTTGTATTCCAGATTTCTTTCTAGCTCATTACACGGCTTGTATTCCCTTATCTATACAAAAGTCCGCTGATTTTGCATCACCCCCAAGTTATCAGTGGAGAACCTCGCACTGCTTGGATTAATAGTCTTGATTGTATCTGTACTTAAATGTTGTAGCAACGGCAACCTCTGCTCAAAATTGTTACCTGTTTCCTGAGTGATCAAACTCACCAACTCATCATCATCGTCATCGTCATTGTCATTGTCATCTACTGCAACTTCGGAAGTCAGTTCGTCATCAATCTCGGAATTCAGATCCTCATCAGCTTTATCGTCCGGTTTCACCACTTCTACACCCTCTGTATCTGGAACAATCGAAGATGGAATCGTTATCCCATCTGAACTCTCTATACTTCCATTCTCATCCGATGACGAATTAGACTCAACATTGGTATTTTTAGCAAACGAGTTCGACAAACTGTCCCTTATCGAATCCCTCTTTGGAGCAACGCTAGCTTGGCTCGTGTTTCCCAACTCAACTAACTGATCTATATTCAACGGCTTTTCATCCAACTCATAAGCTGGCGCTGGCTCGTTGGGCAATACCATCGGAATTGATGGAACCCGACTCAAGGGGTCTTCTGATATCGATCTCGACCTAATTATAGGCGACGATGGAGCTGAGGTGGCTTCTTCAAACGTTGGCAACTCGTCATCAACCGCATCCTCCTCCGAATACGTCTTTATCCAGACTCCATTCTGATTGAAATTGGGGGTCTTAAAGACTGGAGCCGACGCTGAAATCTCATCGTACTTTGGCAACTGAATCGACGCCTCGTTACATTTCGAACTCAATAAAATCAACGGCGTATCAACAACAACCTCATAATGATGCATCTTGTAATTATCTTTTGGATCCGGCTTTGAGATTCGGAAACACACTTGTAACCGATGGTTGATCTGCACATGACGATAGTTTGAGTCGGGATACAACGCACGATGCACTGTAGTATACCCCTTTTGAATATTCTCCGGTGGATTGTGTTTAGTTGTCATATCATCACTAAGATAATTTGGCTGATTTGGTTTCAACTCGTGTAATCCAATTTCGTCAACATTGGTCAAGTTGGTTTCTAAAGCTCCAATTACAGGCGACGAAGGCGAGGTGTCGCTGATTATCGACGCCTTTCGCGAACTCATGGGCGAGGCAAACTCTTCTTCCTGCTGTTCTTCATTTGTAATCTTGTCAATCCTGGTAGTTAGGAATGGCAACGCAACGTTGATATCCAAGGGTGACGCAATCATTGTTTTATTATTTTGCTTTTTATGTTTCGTCATGTCTTCCTCCAACTCATAACATGAATATAATAAGTTGTTTTCGGGACATTTGATAACTTCCTCTTTGAATGGATCAGTTGAACTATTTGACGACTGTTTCTGTTTTGTTTTTAACTCGCACAATGACACAATCCGCTCTCTTGTCTTGTTATCCTTTGAATGCAACGAATAAGGATCCTCGCCGTCATAATCGTACTCCCTCGATAGGTCCTTTGAAATATACGTGATTCTCTCCAAAACGTTAAACTTGATTCGTTTAACAACAACATCCTTGACTAAAGGTACCAACTTGACGTTGATAACATGTTCACAGCCTAGAGACACGTATTTCTTGGGGAAGGTAATGATGTAATGTATGGCGTCGTTCCAAACACGATTGACGTAAATTGGCTTATCAGCGATCGAGTTGGCAAAATTAGGTGGTGTTCGAACCATCGGCAAATGGTAATTGGCCTGCACTTTTAACTTTCTATTCAACTTATCGCTAATCTTATTAAAATTGACTTGCAAAACATGGTTCAACGACCCATTGATTGAAGTTATCGAAGGTGGGATGTTTTCAGGCAACTGTATAGGGAGCAAAAAGATATAAAGACCAGCTTTATAAACTTCATTACTGCTAGGTTTGCTCTTGGTTATTGTTTCATCCATCAATTTATACTCCAAAGTACGTTTTGCTAAATCACCGGGATTTAAAATTTTCAGCTTGATTTCGTTGTGGTTGTTGATGTAATAGTCGGCTTCGGAAAGGTTGGTTTCCCATTGTAGCGATCCGATCTGGAATTTCTCCTTTGAGTGGCCCTTGTTGTATGGGTCTCCGGTGGGCCATAAAATCTGGGTTAGCGAATTAAACTTGATGGTGATGTTTTGGATGGTTGATTCCTTGGTGACGTCAATCATTACAGCGAACAAGTGTGGTATTGGATGTTCGCCGTCTATCTTTGATGATAACAACATGGGGGAGGAGGAGGAGGACGTGGTGGTGGTGGTTGTGGTTGTGGTGTGGGCTGATGCGGAGTCGCTGGTAGTGGCGGGTGTAGACGGGTCCTCTTGGTCGGGGGTGACCATGCTTCCGTTCTCGACATCTTCGTAGGTGAAACTGGTGCTTGAGGCCGGGGGCAAGTAAATACAGTTGTTTGTGTTTGATACGTATATTTTAATTGTTTTTGAGACGGAGCCCTGGCTGGTGGTTTTCAAGGGTAGTGGTTTCTGCAAGCCCAACGTGTCTAATATGGCTACATCATCGATGCAGGATGAGTTGTTGGAGTGCGAGTGGTGGAAATGGTTATGGTGGTGGTGGTGGAAATGGTGGTTGTGTGGAGTTGATCGTGAGTTTGATCGTGAATTCCGGCCAGTGCTTAGGGAAGCGGATCTCAAGCGGGAGAACTCTCTTGGGGGCGATAGGCCGTGGTTTTCAGAGTGTCTTCTTAATTTGTGGAAGCCAAAATGGTGCATAATCTGGTAGTTGTTTGGCAATAATACAAAAGGGTAAAAAGATTAGAAGAACAGTTTTGGTAAATAAAGCGTTGTTTCAAGATTAAGAGTGAGCTAAACGAACAAAGAAATAAAGAAATAAAAAAAAAATAAAAATAAAAAAAAAAATAAAAAATAAAAAAAAAAAAATAAAAAAAAAATAAAAAAAATAAAATTTAAAAATTTAGCGTGCAGAGGTAACAGATGAATAAATGAGTGAGTGAGTGAGTGAATGGGCAGTTGTAGATTGGCCAAATGGATGATGGGTGGTGGTGGTAATGGTGGTGGTAATAATAAATGTTGCATGAAGCCACTTGTGGAATCTGATGACAACCAACATGGCATTGTTGTCCACAATCCGGTTGGTGCTATTCCCTCCCTCCAGGAATGCGATAATAATAATATTATAACCATCTTCTGCAGTCACTGCTGATCCACCCACCCCTTCTTCCCTCATTCCCTCATTTCTTTCTTTCTCCTAAGAATCGAAAGGCAACAAAAAAAATAATTGTACAAAATTGCACAACCAACACTCTCTACCCTTTATTACCACCACCGCTGTATCCTGGGACGACTAACCGCGCCAGAAACAACACCACCATTGCCAGAGGTAAAACTGCTCACGTCATTCCCGCCAATATTATATCTGTTCCATTTATTATAATTTTCTCTTCCTCCTCTTCCTCCTCCTCCTAAAAGCTTAATCACAAAATGTATGATCAAAATGGTGGTGGTGGTAACTTCGGGTGATGAAAATTGAAAGCCCACTAGCGCGCAGGAGAAAAAATATTTTTTCACGATAATAATTCCCACCCGTACCACCACTAGTCGCGTGTTACCGCCTGTTATCGCCTGCTATCGCCTGCTATCGCCTGCTGTCGTTTCGTTTGTCCCGTGTCCACTGTGTGTACCTACACTTTTTTACATTTTTCTGTGATTGCAATACTCAAGCTTTCCAGGATAAAATTCTTGACCTATAACTAATTATACAAACACACACGAGGGTGCAAAATCAGGTCATGTCCACTTACGAACCAAATAGTAACTATGGCAAACATTTTGTCACTAGCGTACCAACTGGCTCTTTTCAGCCTCGTTTTAAAACAGACTTTTGCCCACAGACGACCCAAATGATGATGATCTAAAGTTTACGTGAGTTGCTTTTCCCACTGAAATAGTGTCAATCAGGACTAAAAATACAAATTACAGCACAACAATACAAATTGCAAATAAATAATAAAAAGAACTAGAAAAATAGAAAATGGATCTCAGTGGCAATAGAAACAAGATTTGCAGACAAACAAAATTATGATTGCGAAATTATCTCGACTAATTTTACTTATTACCGTGGAATGTGCAATCCTAGTTTTTATGTTGAAAACTTGGCTTAGAATATCCATAGTCATTGTAATCTACAACAATATACCATGATTTCAGTTCATCAACTGAATTCACATCTCAAGCTAGGCACAACTCACCAACACCACCACTTGTCATAAACGACTCTCTGTATACAGTGGTTTTTTCTCATTGTGTCCGACCCGAGTTTTTAGTACTCTCTTTTCTATTTTTTTCTCACCTTCTCTTCTCTTACTAGCAAAAAACAATTATCGACTATATGTCAGTCAGTTGCTCTGAAATTGCGAGAAACGTTTTAAACCTCTTTTTATTACTATTATTACTATTATTCAACGTCTATATCTCTAGTCTACTTCATCATTTATATGCTCTATCTCATCATCACTGATCTTCTTCAACAAATACTCACCATACTCAGCCACTGTTATCCCGCTGGAGACATCCAACTCAAATAACGACTTTGCCAGCTTGCCACCGTAGTTGCCTGGTAAATCAGCCGTAGTCAACGTTTCTGTCAAGTCACCATTATTCAAAACCTGAAATTTCTTCAATGTGTCGTCATTTATCACTCTTATTGTCTTGAAAAATGTAAACACCCACCCCATCAATAACGGCACGTTGATGAAAAACTTGGTTGAGAGCAATTCAGGGTAGTTTGAGCCAAATATCTCAATAATCTCCTTTGTGGCTTGCTTCATGCCAGGGTCAATCTTAAACATTGACACATTTTTATAATCATGGATCTGGCCAATTTTATTATTATCTTTATCTTGGAAATCAATCAATGCCAATGATTTCTCCATCAACCCAATACGCCATCTAAGAAACTGACTACCTGGTAATGACTTTATCTGTGCACCGCCAAATTTCTCAAAAATCTTCTTTGGGTTCTTTAAATTACCGTACAAATTCCACGTTATAACTTTTAGGTTTGGGCCATTTGTTGGAAAGTTGGTTATAACCCCCAATTGATTCAATTCTTGGTGGAATTTCTCCTCAAATGCAGCGTGGAGTGGTTGAAACTTGTTTCGCCAGTTTAATGTTTTAATTAACCGTTGTTTAGCTAGCTCAGTATCGTAGTTGTCTGCAATCAAGAATTTGAGCAAGATTTCGTTTCTGATTGCTTCATTCACGTATTCTTTATCTACAGTGTTGATTCTGTAGCCGAATATCTCATCATAGTCTGGATTATCGACTTTTTGCAAGATTGACTCAATGTTTCCAATGATGGTATTGAGTTTCTTGGCCTGGTCGTTGCTGAGCTCAATTGATTTAATTGTCGATTTGACATGTTTGATCGAATCGTCGTCGTCACTGGTCATACCAAATAAGTGATCTGATTTTTTAGATAAATACAAAGTATATATTTTTTTTGTTTGAATGTCAATGACGCGACTCGCACATAACGCTTACACATGGCTGACCGTAGAAAACTAGCCTATATTCATATACTAAGTAAAATATAGTTATCACACAAACCTGGACTGCCCATAGTTACATGCCCCCCCTGTCAATCATGATTTCAGAAAAATAGCTACTCCAGCCGGGTCACTAATTCTTACAATTGATTCCAACTGTTACCAATTCTGCAGATGCTATGTTTCTAACATTATTTATCCCGATTAGCCCCGATTCTGCATACACATTTCGGCCTTTATACATCAGTAAACATTTCGTGCCGTCTCATGTGTCGTTACTCCTACTTGAATTTCCTTTTTCGGTGTTGCTACATTAGGTACTGCATTTGTTTGACCGGTGATCGCACTTACTGTATACTGTTTCGCGCGCTCTCTTCGCAGTTACCCAACACAGCAGTCACCGTGAGCTCCAATTGCCTCATTCAGCCTGTTGCAGTTTGTTGGTTTGCTATAAATGCCATCAAAATTGCCAGTGGATCTGAAAACCATTCATCTCTATCAACATGATTTCCGACAAGACTAAATTAATCTCACAAGCTCGACACAACTCAGGGTTGAAAATCAACAGCATCGTGGTTGGAACCATGCGTTTGGGTAACAACTTTGAAGGTGTAGACGAAGGGTTGAAAATTTTAAAACACTGTTACGACCAGGGCCTCAGGACTTACGATACCGCCGATATGTACTCCAACGGTAAATCGGAGGAATTGATCGGGTTGTTCATTAAAAAGTACAACATTCCAAGGGACAAGATTGTTATTTTGACCAAGTGCTTTTTCCCGGTGTTTGACGACGAAACAGCAACAAACTGGCGTGACCCTGACCCACTAGAGTTTATGAACTCCAAGGGGTTGAGCAGGAAGCACATCTACGACGCGGTGCAGAGCTCAATGAAGAGATTGGGCACCTACATTGACGTGTTGCAGATTCACAGACTAGACCACGAAACACCAATGGACGAAATCATGAGAACGTTGAATGACGTGGTTGAGCTCGGCTGGACACGATACATTGGTGCTTCTCAGATGAAGACGTGGCAGTTTGTGGAATTGCAAAACATCGCCAAGGCAAACAAATGGCACCAGTTCATCAGCATGCAATCCCACCACTCGTTGCTCTACAGGGAGGACGAAAGGGAGTTGATCGAATACTGTCAAAAGACTGGCGTTTACTTGATCCCATGGAGCCCCAACTCGTTGGGTATTCTTTGCAGACCTTACAAGTCGGACAAGACACAGACGCTCTTGGAAAACAAGCCCTACGTTGGCCTTGTTGGCTTGAGCGACTTCCAGCAAAATGACATCGATATCGTCGATAGAGTCGAGGAGTTGAGCCGCAAGTACAAGGTGTCAATGGCTCAGATTTCGCTTGCTTGGTCGTTGAA
The DNA here is from genome assembly GCA_030569255.1 of Insectozyma sakaeoensis. Taxonomy (NCBI): domain Eukaryota; kingdom Fungi; phylum Ascomycota; class Pichiomycetes; order Serinales; family Debaryomycetaceae; genus Insectozyma; species Insectozyma sakaeoensis. The sequence continues at coordinate 32,011 of JAJMKJ010000020.1, read as the reverse complement.
AAAGGGTGTGAATCCAATCACGGGGGTGTCGAGATTTGAGCAAGCTGAAGAAATCATCGGCGCTTTGGAAATTGACTTGTCTGATGAGGATGCAAAATATTTGGAAGCCCCATATAAGGCAAAGGAAATCATCCAACTGGCTTATTAAATGTACAACAGTCTGTGTTTTCATATGTCTCTCTCAAACTCTAGCCCTTGGCAACTGCGTGGTTGAACACTGGCTGGAAACTGGCTGTGAAGAAACTTTTTCCAGCAGATGATGGTTGGTAGTTTCTTCTTGGAAGTTAGATATATACAGCGATATATACATTTAAGCCCGCTCTACATCCATCAGAGTGGGGAAGGTTTCGTAGCAAAATAAAAAAAACTAAGCCACTAAGTTCAATGTGGTTGCAAAAAACATGCGTAACGATTACCGTGTGAAACACAGTAGAAACACCGGCAAGCCTGTTTCACAACAGAGTCTCACAACAGAGTTACACAACAGAGTTACACTATCAATATTTTTTTGGTCCCGCCATGCTTCCTATATATTATTACTTCTCATTTTTCCTTACTTCTCATTTTTCCTTTCTTCTCCATTATCACTCACTCCATCTTTACGTTTGTGCCGTTGAATAACGACATGGTCAAATGCGTCATCTTCTTTGGCGGATACTCGGTGTTTGGCTCCAACTCCAAAGTGGCAAACTCTTGAATCAACCTTGTAGTCACGTATGACGCCTCGGTCAACGCAAATTGTTGACCCAAACAGATACGTGGACCACCATTGAATGGCACAAACGCCCAGCCTATCTTCTTCATCTCCGGTCTCTCCCATCTTTCAGGGATAAACTCGGCCGCATCCTTGCCATAATGGGTCTCGTCCCTGTGCAAGGCATAACACGAATACATCACAGTTTGACCCTTTGTCACCAAAATCGGATCTTGCCCATTTGGCCCACCACCCCTAGGCAAGGTTGTGTTTCTGACTGGTATTCTAAAGTTGATTGGAACAGCAGGATACAACCGTAACGCTTCATTCAACACTGCCTTCAAATACTCGCAGTGTTTCAATGTTTCAAACGTAATTTCTTCAATACGTGAATCATCACCAACACCAAATTTCACCTTGATCTCGTCCCTCAATTTAGCGTAAATATGTGGGTTTCTAGCCAACTCGAAAAATACAAATGAAAGTAACCCTGCAGTTGTGTCTCTACCAGCAACCATAATGTTCAATAACTGATCGCGCAATACCTTGGGGTCCTTTGTTTGTTTCACCAACTCATACAAAAATACGTAACCTTGTTGTTTTTCCAATTCGTCATCGGACAAATTCAACGCCTTTCTAACATAATGATCAGCAAACTTGTGGACAATGGCAGTTGCATCTTTAAACTTTTTCGAGTTCAAAATCCAATAAAAGTCCTGCAAAGTCGACCTTGATGCAACATAGTTTTGAGTAAAATTAAACGCTTCAGTGAATTCAGCCTTGCCGTCAAAATCAGTAGCTGCATTGTACATACCAATCTTATCGTCGCGCAAGCTTTCAACACTTTCACCAAATAAAAACTCGGTAGCTGAGTCAACGGTGAATCTGAAAAACAATTCTTGGAGGTCGAAAAACGTACCCTTGTTGACTCTAATCTGTTTAAACAATACTTGGATGTGAGGTTCCAACATCTTAACGTGGGAGATTTGGTCTCGTGAAAATTGCGGACGCAACATTGCCCTCGAGTGCTTCCAACCTTGTCCATCCAAAGTGAAAATACCATCGCCTAACAATGGTAAAAAGAATGCATGTCTGGTACCCAAAGAGAAATCGTTAAATTGTGTTGCTAATATTGCCTTAATATTCTCTGGGTCTCTTGTCATGACGATATCTCTGAAAAACACTTCAAACTTGAAGGTGGGGATATCTGTTCTTGGACTCATTTCAAATCCTTGCATTACAAAGTCCATCATTTCACCTTTTGACCGTGCACTCAATGCCCAATAGGGGAATATAAGCCCAAAAATACGGTCGCCATTCAGCGCAGTAACTGATCTAGCACCAAGTGCTCTTCTCAAGTAAAAAGCGTAAATTTGCTGAAATAAAATATAAGTAGCAAGCAAGACAGACACAATCACATACCATTTGGTTAAATAATCATTTACAAAATCAGACATTGTTTATTGAGTGTATAAATGTATGTGTAGACAGAAAAAAAAACGTAAATGTAAACGTAAATGTAAATGTAAATGTAAATGTAAACGTAAATGTATATATATATATTTACATAGTTGATGTATAGTTTTATTTTATGCTTGTCAATTTTATCTATTTCTCGATTTCAGTTGATTTTTTTATTTTATTTTATTTTATTTTTGTGTTGTATTTTATTGTATTAGCCGTTATCCTACAATGCTACCCATTCGGAGTTAGTTCAAGAAGCACAAAATATGCAACTTTCGGAGTTTTTGTTCTAGAAAAAATCTCAATCTTTGCGGGGACTTCATCTTGCAACTATTTTCTATTTTGTGTCGTTTATCTTCTATCTTTTTGTATCACTTTTTCCTATTGTTTATGAGATCATGTGCCTCACCAAAATAAAATAAAATAAAATAAAATAATGGGCTGGTCTAATCTTCCAGCTCCCGGGTTCGACCCTGTTTTAGGATTCGCGGTACTCGGCGTTACAGAGGCGTGATTTGTTCAGTTGCTACAATAACACTGGCGAAATGCCAACACTCATAGGCGTAATGCCAATACTCATAGGCGTAATGCCACAAATAATGTGCTTAAATGCACCACAGGATGTTTAGTATATAGTTAGTTATCAACATATAGTATTTTACCTGAATGTACGAAAAAAAAAAAAAAAAAAAAAAATAAATGTTGCACAATTATTCATTCTTTATCACAATACATTTTACACTTTTACACTTTGTCCCTTTACAACAAATGATGATGATGATTATTATTACTATTTTTTTGCACGTGATGTTTTACAACAATCTAATCAAATTGAGATAGAAAGATCAAGATAGCTAGATATAGACATTATAGTTTAGACATTGTAGACCACAGATTACAGATTATACATTACACATTGCTAGCTGCCGCATTGTCACCATCCTGTTTGACTATAAAACCTTAAAATCATTCACCATTTCCACCATTTCAGATGCATTTACAACCAACACCTTTTCACGCAAGTCATTGTTTGTACCTCTATTGGCAAAATCAACAGCTATTCTACCCACATCGCTAGCTTCAATGGGGTTCATCAACGGCGCAAACCAGGTGCCCTTGAACCATCTGCCTACTTTCATAGCCACATCATTGCCATATCCATGAAATTCACTACGTTCACCTAGCAAAACCCCCGGTTGTAAAATTACAGTATATTCAAACCCCAACTTCTTGACTGACTCTTCAAGCTCCCCCTTTGTCTTTAAATACAAAAACGGAGACTTGGGATTAGCGCCAGTCGAACTGATTAAAACACACGTTTTAACACCTTTCTCCTTTGCTGCTTTTGCATTGTCGTAATTGATGCCATAGTCGATTTCGCGGAATTTGTCTGCTGATCCAGCTTTGGCCCTCGTAGTGCCAAAGGACGATATGTAAGCTTTTGGCACCGTTGTTAAATTTTTAATGATTGATGGCCATTTGGTTGTGTCCTGGTCGACTATTGCGTCGAGTTTTTTCGTGTCATACAGTGGTTCTTTTCTGGTTAATGTGATTACTTCGTCAACTGTGGATGTTTCCTGTGCCTGTTTAACTATTTGGGTTCCCACGAGCCCTGTTGCACCTAACACGAATATACTCATAGTTGAGGGTTTCTCTATTAAAAGAATAAAAAAAAAGAAAAGAGAGAGAGAGTGTGTGTGTGTGTGTGTCAGAAAGTTAATCTTTGTTAAACTTCGCCGTTCGCAGATAAAACCACAACAAGGTTAATTTCCATTGTTACACCGGAAACACGTGATTATGCCAACCTTATCTCTTTGCATCACATGAACCAGCTGTCACTCACTCACTCTATGTTGCAGTTATTTGTGTCCCATCACATGTGTTGTACTTCCTCCAATGTATATTCCCTACACGGTTAGTGGCCACCAGGCACCAACTTGAACGATAATATATCGTTTTTACCTTTATCTACAACATCTTCCTCTGCGACTTTGATGCCCCCCACGCCCTCAATCGCCGCTATCGTCACATCACCCATTATTTTCCTAGCTACATTAATCACTGGCGTGCCCTTCTTGACCAATATACAATCTCTAAAAACATAGTCGCCTGATCCACCCGTGAAATTGTGTATGTTTCTCACTGGGTATACAGGAACCAACTGCAATAAATCAGCCGCAGCTTGCAATAACTGAACGACACCAGTGGAGCCAAAACGGTACAACACCAAGTCCCTTATGTTTTCGATCCTATTGTTTAGTTTCTCATCCAACTCCTTCAAATCTGGATCATCGGGTAAATCTTGTTTTGTATCGACAAACTCGGTGCCTGAGTCGTACTTGATATAATTTTGTGCTGCCAATTTTCTCAAAAAAACTTCTGTTATCGACGATGTAAGTATCGCCTTAGATTTAGGATGCTTTAATATGATTTTCGAAACATTCTTGTCGGCGTCTGGATGATCCATCTTGTTCAATGCCAACACGGTGGGGAACTTGATCTCCATGAATGCTTTGACCACTTTTTCAATCGTGTCATTATCCCAGTCCTGCAATGGTGGGAGATCAGGTATCAAGTCTAGTGCCCTTGCCACCATTTGCTTATTGGCAGCATACCCTCCCAACTGCTGTCTTAGAGTTTCTAGCGTCGACGATTTGGTGCCTACGTGTCTACGGACAACTGACCCCCATCGTTCTTTTAAATTACCCAAGATCCACCTGAATATCTCGTCCTGCAACCATTCAATGTCGTGCAACGGGTCATATCCCCGTGTCGCCTTTCCTTCAGCATCGGTGGTCCCGCTAGCATCGATGATGTGGATCAAACAATCAGCTTCAGTCAAATCACTCAAGAACTTGTTGCCGAGTCCACGCCCAAGATGCGCATTGGGTACTAGCCCAGCTACATCTAGCAACATTATAGGCACGCCTCGTTTACCATCGCGACAATATCCATAATTGGGCTTACACTTTGCTTGCTTATCGAACCTCCCACACGCACAGTCAATCTCAAGGTACCCTGTGGCTTTGTTGGGGTCGATTGTAGTGAAGGGGAACGCTCCAACCTTGGCGTTGGCATCGGTTAGCGCATTTAACGTGGTCGACTTCCCACTCGATGGCTTGCCCACTAGACCTATGACAACTTCTTTACCCATGATATACTAAAATTTTAAATTTGCAACTCTTCGCACTTTGAAATTTTCATCGCAAAATGCAAACAAACAACAGAGGTGGATGAATAAAAACTGGACTCGAAACAAACAACCAACACGGTGAGAGGACCACTCTTCGCCACCTTGGTCAATTGTCGTCGACATATTCCCATTCCAGGCGCTTGAGAGTAAATTGGTCAATGGGCTAAAGGGGATTGCATCACCTGACTGCATATAGCACATAGCCTAAAAAAGAGACAAGACAAAATAATTCCAACACATCGTTAACGGAAACAAACGACAACAATAATACATTAAAACGTCAGCACAACTCGCGAGTGAATATGGCGCTTGGACAATCAATTGCAAGTAACGTGTTTGGGGGTCTCTCAAACGACTTTAAGAAGAAAAACTTTTCATTATACGGCCAATGGATCAGTATCATAACTATATTCTTGTGTTTGGCATTGGGGGTAGCCAACATCTTCCATCTCGGGTTAGTGATTATCTTCTCGATAATATGTATTGTGCAGGGGTTGATTGTGGTATTCGTAGAGATACCTTTCTTACTAAGAATATGTCCATTGACAGATACTTTCACCAACTTTGTGCGCAAGTTCGATGGCAACTTGCCTAGATGCGGGTTCTACTTGTTGAACGCCACGATCCAGTGGTTATCATTGACTTTGAAGGCCACCAGTTTGATCGTGGTTGCTGTCTTTTTCACCCTTGCTGGTGCTTGTTACGGGTTAGCCCAATTGAAAAACCAAGAATATTTGAAATCTTCAATCGACGTCAGTGGCACTGGATCCGGTGGTGCGTTGGAAGCACAAGTAGGTGAGCACGTCGTTAGAAACGTGTTGTAACTTACATCCTATATATATATATATACTTTCTATACTTTATATGTGTACAAAAAAATAAAGAAAAACAAAAGAAAAAGATTACATTTGTTTGTGAGATAAAATTTTTTGCGCCAACCTGGTTGAAGACCCATGTCAGAAATACTACCTTACACAGAGGATACCAACGGTACCAAGATGAAGCGGATGAAATATAAGGAGCCAACAGTGGAGAAACCCAGTAGCGCCTCCAGCTCGGGTGTTACTTCGTTATCGTATGAGCAAGTGAACGATGATGCCAATGAGTTGATTGAGTTGAGAGGTGAAGGGAGATATTTTGGAGTCACCGATCCCGACGATACGAAAACCACAAGTTTGGGCCCACTATGTACCAATTGCCACAAACGAGGCCATTTAAGAGCGAAATGCAAGATTGTAATTTGTCACAAATGCGGTAAAGTAGGCGACCATTACGAATCGCAGTGTCCAACAACGCTTGTATGTATCAAGTGTGGTGAAAAGGGTCATTACATGAAGGATTGTAAGAGTAAAGTGAGGAAAAGACAGTATTGCAGACGTTGCGATTCGTTCCAACACGGCGACGATACGTGTCCCACCATATGGCGAAGCTACTTGATTGCCAACAAGGGCAACACCGATACGGCAAATGACACCATTATATTGCCCAACATTAGTTGCTACAATTGTGGCTCCGACCTACATTACGGTGACGAATGTACAAGCTACCGAAGCTCGCGAGTACCGAATCTAGGCAGCGCATTCAGCGGAAACAACTTACCTAGAGAGTACAGGTCCAAGTATTTTGCCAGACTAAGAAGTGCAAATGATAGCTATCGACCCGAGTTCGCCCAGCAGGACTTTCTATCCAGACTGGAGTATCGTCCGTCTGCGTCTAATCCTACTAGAAAAATCAACTATGATTCATTACAACATATATTCCCCGCGCAAAACTCTCAACCTTCACGGTCGGGGGTGATAAAACCTAAATTTGGAATAGCGAAACCATCGAGAGCATCTAACCAGAAGACGAATAACAGGCCGAATGCGAATTTACCAAGGATACCCACTTTCAGAGGTAAAGAGTCTGCTAAACAGCCATCGCGATCAGGCATCATCAAAAAGAATAACTCGAACAACAATTTGAATAACAATTTGAACACCAATTTAAATAACAATTCGCTGCTGGGCAAAGTCGAGCCCACCAGGAGTGGATTTATAGATAATTCGAAAAAATTGAAAAAGGCAAAAATCAAGTACTGAATAATGCATACAACACACACCGGTAAACAACCCTCTACATCTCTAGTAGCTTATATGTCAGCAATTAGTAACGAAATGAATAATAATTTCATCCTCTGTGGCGACGGATTTATTTCTCGGTTGGGTAGTTGTAGTTTGCGTGTACTCGTGGCTATCTATTTCATCAGTAAGCTAGTCTATGCGGTACTTTGCAACGATAATTTTCGAACAGTTTTTTTTTTTTTTTTTTTTTTTTTTCTCTTTGTAACCTTTGAAGCCATGCCGTAGACTGGTATATCTGATTTTGTACTTTACACTTTATTTTTCATTTTATATAATTATTATCTTTTTGATCTCCTATGAAAAATTTCACCACCTAGTATGGTTAATGCTAATGCTACTACAACGTCCTCATATTGGCATTTCCCCTCGGGGCCTAAAACAACACCTTACAGCAATTATCGAAACAAAATCACAAACAAGTACGGAAATCTAACTACCGTGTCCTTGATCGTTTTCATAGTGTCAATACCCGTCTACCAGTACTTGGTGATACATAATTACCGGTTCAAGTATCGATTCCTCCGATCGTTCAATGCAAGACTAAATCACTACATCAGTCACGACCACCATCCAAACTGTTCAACAGCAACCTTCAACGATCGCTTGTTGACTAAGTTGGCTACCACGACTAAAGCCATCGCGTTCAAGCTATTGTTGCACTATTCGACCATTACCCAATTACTCTTTTGGTTTGTTCTATTGGGGTACCTCACTTTTGTCGACTTGTACCATGGCGACTTGATGTTTTTGGCAAAGCGATTAGGTCGCGTATCCGCCAACTGTTTGCCTACTGTGCTATTTTTGACACTAAGACCATCGCCGTTGCCCAACATCCTTTACTTGCTGTTGATACCAATTCATAAATGGTTGAGCAGAATCATCATCTTGCAAGCTATTGTCCACACGATACTATACTTGGCATACTTTGATTTCAAGGATACTTGGCCAAAGGCGCTCTCGCTGAAGAACCTTTATGGGTGGTTAGCACTAACTGGGTTCATAGTCATCATAATCACCTCGTTGTCAAGATTGAGAAACAAGAATTATAAGTTGTTTTATTCGATGCATTATTTATTTACTTGGATTATTGTCCTCAGCTTGCAAGTCCATATCCGGCCCAAGAAATTCACATACTACACTATTGTCAACTGTGGGATCTTGGTTGCTCAAGTCGCGTACAGATTGTACTTGACCAAGGTGTCAAATAAGGGCGATGTGAAAGTGATTGATGTATCGCCTAATTTGTCGTTGATTGAGTTTCCAAACTCGTTAATCAAGAACTCAGCAACTGCGCCCGCGTCGCATGTTAGATTAACAAACTACAGCTCCAACTTTTTCGTTAGATGTTGTAAACAACTCATACCCAACTACCATCCTTACACGGTTGTGACTTTGCCGCAGGACAATTATCAACGGTTGATTGTTCGGAAAAGTAACTTTAAACTATACAACGGCCATAGGTACTTGATAAGCGGCAGCTACGACCCATACTTGCTGTTTATCGGCAGCAGCAACAGCAGCAGGAGAAGCTCCAATGGGAAGGGTGGCAAGTTTTCCATCTCCAAGTTGTCGATTAATGCCAAGCGGATTTTGATAGTTGTTGGTGGATCAGCCATCTCGTTTGCGTTGCCTATTTTGAGGGTGATGAACTATCATGGCATACCGACAAAGGTAGTTTGGGTAATCAAGGATTTTAGGGATGTTTTAATCCTCAACTATTTCGATGGGTTCATTCACGGCGACGACTTTGAGATATTCATAACTGGTGATAGTTTAATCCAGGAGAAAAGACTGGTGAAGAATGTAGTGTCGCCGATATCGAGGATGCCATCGAATCATTTCGATTTGGAAAATGAGGCGACTCCGTTATTGAAGAAGAACGCACCACAAGATACGTTGAACAGGGAGAACCAATTTGAAAATGTTGAAGTTAGCGTAAACGACGATGATGACGAAGAAAGCGATTCCGACTGCACGCACCATGACTGTCCCACGGTGAGATCAGCCAACGATTCCACCATCATCTCCGACAACGACAACGACAACGAAAATGATAACGATAGGGAGATAGATTTCACAAATGGAAGTATGCGTCAGTTATCGCGGAAATCAAGCATTAACGAGCCATTCGTGCCGTTTTACAACCACTCATCGTCACCCCAGGCGATATCGTCGGTACGCACATTCAGGGAATTAATCAAGAGGTTAAACTTGGAGAATAAAATCTACAAGGGCAGACCCAAGTTGAACACCAAATATTATAATTGGTGTATCAATGAAGGGTTCACCCAGTGCTCGGGCCCAGTTGAGGATGAGAACCACAATCTCGTGTGCTGCAAGGACTTGCCGCGCAATAAAGTGGTACAAGAGGACGTCAACGCCGAGAAGATCTGGGTCCTCTCAGCTGGGCCAAAGAAGTTGGTGGAAAATTGTAAATTATGGGCGAGTGAATATGGATTAAAGTTCCATGAGGAAGCGTTCTATGCATGACCATGACCTAATATAGACTAACACTGCTACTGCTACAACAACTTTCTATTTACTATTTCTTGTTCAACTCTTCTTCAAAGTATTTACTTCGTTTGATCTCGTCCTCGAGCGCTGCCTGTCGACTTATATTCATCTTGGCAATATCAGTAGTGAAAGTGATCCCCACAACGTTCCAGCACACAAACCACCATGCCTTATAGACGTTCCTGAAATACACCTTGTTAGGGCCGTGGTTGTAGCGATACGACAATGCGTACCCTGTGATTAAGGCTATCAAGGTCCCTCGTAGCATCCCCCTCGCTCCCGCGTTGTACAACTGGTTTCTGAACCTCTCGTTTCTTTGCTGTTTGGTCTCGTTGAAAATATTGACTTCCGACATGATAAAGTGTGATTTTTTCCCCACTGGGGGAGGATTAAATTGAGTAGGAGAGTGGATAGGTTGGAGGAACCGGGACAACAATTAGGACAAGACGGGGCGAGACTCGGTGCTGGCCCATTTGAGTCCGACTCCCAAGAGAAACTCTACAATTAATATATTGAGGGGCCGATTGTGTTTGGTTGATGTTTATTTTGTAGGTGTGCATTTGTGATCAACCCAATTTATTTTCCGCACACATCAAATGTTTAGACCATCGTTATTGACCCCCAGATGGGGCATCAACCACTGGAGGAATCAACTACTATCCAGTAGATCAGTCAAGACGTTAACCATGGATTGGAAACCGATGAAAGCTGTTCCTGGCTCCTTGCGTACGTTGGACGCACAAGCAAAGGTCCCCATCATAAGGAGGGTCATCTTGGGGTTAATGTACGCTATGCCGGTGATATCCTTTTTCTTGGGGTGTTGGCAGGTTCACAGACTCAACTGGAAGACTGACCTCATTGCCAAATGCGAGAACAACCTAGCTGCACCCGTGATTGACGAGTTGCCCCTGAATTTGGACCCCGGCGTGATTGGCGAGTTCGAGTATAGGAGGTTTAAATGTAAAGGCAGGTTCGATTACGACCAGGAAATGTTCTTGGGTCCAAGACTCAGAGACGGCGTCGTGGGGTACCTCGTCGTTACCCCCTTTATACGATCTAACGGCGGGGAACCGATTTTAATCGAACGAGGTTGGATTCACAAGGACAAAGTTGTCCCCAAATCAAGACTGCATGGGTACTTGTCGCATTTGGCAATGCCACAGGGCGAGATTGAGATTGAAGCTTTGTTCAGAGTCATGCCAACTAAATCATACCTCCAGATCGATCATGAACCAGGCTCGAGATTGTTTAATATCCCCGATGTACCAGCTATGGCGCAACAATCGGGCTCGTTGCCGATATATTGTCAGATGATCTATGATTTGCACGATCATAAAGAGTATAGACCCAAGAATGACGAGTCGCTTTTAAAGAAACTTTTCTATAAACATGAGTCGAAAAATCTTTCCGATTATCAGGGAAATGACGAGACTTTGCAGTACCAGGAATTCGAGTTTGTCAATGAAGGCGTGCCAATTGCAGCTAAACCGTTTATCAAGTTTACAAATAATCATTTACAGTATTTGATTACGTGGTTTGGTGTGTCGATTTGTAGTACTGTTGCATTGATATATTCGTCATTCAAGTCGAAACAATTCCAGAGCGTGGAGAAGATCATGGCGGCGAAAAAGAAGGATATGAAGTCCTTGCACTAACCTGTATATACTGTATATTAATTTATGACCCACAGAAGGAAAACGCCAACAATGTAGCCAGAGTCTTTTGCACAGAAATAGAAACTCTGTGTAGAATCAGTCTGTGTATTTAACTCATAAAACTTAGTAAGCCAAACAACACCACTACTAAAGATAGGTCGCCTAGCACAATGCCAAAAAGATCATAGTACCCCAAAAGTCTAGCAAATAATACCTCATAGCTCTTCAACTGGGGCAAAAACATCGCCCCTTGCGAAATTAGTTTCAATATAATATTGGACTGGTTAGCGGCATGGAATAACCCTTGACTCTGACAGATCAAGTAATAACTGGCAACGATGACAACCTCAACAGTTGAGAAAATAGTGATAAACAGGCTCACTTGAGGCTCGGAGTTGGTGTAATCACGCACATGCACATTACTTGACGCACTAAAGTTGCCATAGGTGAAGAAATGGTAAAAGAAGTTGACAACAACCGACAAAAACCTAATGATCAAGAACCTGAATCGCCACACTTTCTGCTGGTACACTTGGTACTTTTGCAAGTCTAGTTCGTATTTGTTTTGCTCGGGATTAGTCTCTTGTGGTGGGCTCTGCTGAGGCATGTCACCAAACATTTTCATAAATTGGTTCATTGGGTCGTCGCCACCTTCCTTGTGCTCTTCTTGCTGTTGCTGTAATATCCTATTAAACACCGCATCAATGTCCTCCTGCTTCTCGCCGGCTTGTTGCGTCGCAATTGTAGAAATATCCTGGTGGTCGGGATCATCATACGTTACAGTTGATGATGCCGTTGGTTTGTCCAACACTGATGTCACCGACGACGCCTTCACAGATGAACCCTGTGACAATATATTGTTCAATCTCTCACTTGCTTTCCCCTTGTTCATCTTTGCTTGTCTTCTCTCTCTTAATATCCTCTGCTTTTCAGCAGCCGACAACACAGGTTTTGACTCCGACATTAGCTGGTGAAAAAAAAAAATAAAAATAAATGAAATAAATATATACTTGTTTCCAGAATGGACCTTTATCTCCAACAAGATGGCGATAAGCCAAACCAACAGGAACAAATACGCAGACAGAAAATCGTGAATTCAATAGAGAATACAGACTACTTGCTAATGAGAGCCAACCAAGAAAACAAATCGGTAGAGCAAGTCATCTATGAGTTGAAATTAAAATTAGTACACGGTAACTAAAGTCACCTGAACGGTGGTCGATTAGATAAACTAGTTGGTTTTTTAGCTCGAGGTCGAGCGTTATAGCTCTGCGATGAATCAAATAACCCCGACATGTACCGTGGAGCCTGGTTGAGATTCGGCCCCGTACCGCCACGCTGGTGGGCGTGGTGGGGTATTTTGGTAGGATTAGTCACAAATGAATTTTCGCTGCTGTTATCGGAGGTATCCCTAAACTTGATTGCTCTTTTTTTAGTTGCTGGGATGTTGGACGACTGTTTGGCCAATGGTTTATTTATGGATTCGTTCTTTGTTTTCAACTCTGCAATTTTATTCTTGAATCTCACATTCACACTCTCTGCCTCCTCGATCCTTTGCTTTAGTTGTTGAATCTTTTCCTGTCTCTGCTTTCGTCTAATGGAATCCTCATAAGCTTCTTTAGATGGATGCCCGGGGAAATCAACACACCATAGAGTCATCGATAGACCGTATAAGAAACTAGCAAATGATTCATTGAACTGACCTGAGATGGCCTTATGTATCTGGCACAAGTCTCGCATGTTTATATCCAAGTCCTCTAATGCATCCCCAATGTTTTTAAACTTATTCACTATTTCTTCTGATTCCAACGGTAAATTGTCTGCATCAATTGGATAATGCTGTATTTTCGGTGATAGACTAGGTAGAAGTGCACTAGATGATCGATAAGAATAACGATTCGTACGCTTTTTTCCATTAACAGGAGTAGTAGGACGAGAAGCCATTGTGATGTGGTTGGTTGTTTATATTTTCAGAGACCAAGATAGGATTATGTTTTTTTTTCCTCTGTGGTTTACAGACGCGATATATATATATATATATATATTTGCTTACTATTTATCGTCTTGACCTATGATTTGGGGCCAGGTCTTGCCCTCTTTTCTCAATTCCTCAGCTAGCTCGTCTCTGATTTTAGCTACTAAACCAGGACCTTTATAAGCAAAAGCAGTATACAATTCAACAAAAGTAGCCCCCGCTTTACCAAACTCTAATGCATCTTTCCCACTGGATATCCCTCCACAACCGACTAATACTAAATTCGAATCCTTGGTGTATTTTCTCAATAATCTCAATGCATTCAAAGACAACGGCTTCAATGGTTTACCAGATAACCCACCCGTTTGGTTGATAAGATCATCGTCGGTAGTCAATAAACTCTTTTTTGGACGTTGAATCGTGGTGTTGGAAATGATTATTCCATCTACTTGAGCTTGCTTGGCTGAATTTGCAATTGACTCGATCTCGGGCTCGGTTAAATCAGGTGCAACTTTGACGAGAATTGGCGGTTTAGCACCCAAGAGATTCTTTTGTAAACTGTTCCTAGTGCCAACAACCGTCGACAATAATGTCGTCAACTTAGCTTCGTTTTGCAAGTCTCTTAATCCTGGCGTGTTGGGCGATGAAACATTGATAATCAAAACATCAGCAAACGGTCCTAATCTCTCAACTCCCTTGACATAATCAGTAATTTCATCACCAAACTTGTTCTTACCGAGATTGATCCCCAACAACTTTCCATCTCTGAATGCGTTTGAAAATGGGTGTTCTTCGGGAGTATGGCTAGTTTCAAATCTGGTGAGAAACTTGCTGAATCTTACTTTTAAACTTGCCAAAACGTTGTAATGACCAGTGGAATTGAAGCCGTACCTGTTGATAACCGCGTCATCTCGGGGCAATCTGAAGAATCTAGGTTCTGGGTTACCTGGCTGTGGCTCGGGTGTAATTGAGCCAATTTCAACATATGAGAACCCACAGTCAAACAATGAATCGATAGCCTCGCCGTCTTTATCCAACCCTGCAGCTAAACCAATGGGATTTTTCAATTGTTTACCAAAAACTTCAACACCAAGAACATCGCTTTGGTCATTGAGCCCTTCGTCTAGCAATTTGGGCGACAACCCATGTTTCATAAATAAAATCCCCAACTTGTGTCCTTGTTCTGCTGTGGTTAAGTTTCTGATCAATGGACACAAAATATGTTCGTGAACAGCTGATCTTGCATCGAACAAATAGTAACCTCCAATTGCGGCAATTGTTACTCCCCCGATAAACGCAACGGGGCCAGGCAAAATGCTAGACTTGGCTTGTTTCCTACTGGAGCTGAAAAACCTGCTGCCCAATTTAAACTGCCTTGAAAACATGTTTTTTGAGTACATTTTGACCAATGTGGGATGATGATGGTTTGTTTTCCACTCCAAGTTTGATTTTCTACTCGTGGTTCGGAGCCCTGGGACTTTCTCTACCTTTACAAAAGAAAAAAAAAAAATTATTTATAGCGATGATTTGAAAAGTTCCATCCTAACTAGAGATGCCTAATAAAACTACTCCGAATAGGGATACAAGCAAATATGAGAGAGGCGGACCATATACACAAGTGAAGAGACACACCAAGGATAAAAAGTTGAACTCAAAACTACAAAGAATCGACAGACAATACAAAGATGCATTGCAATCAGCAGCTGGAACAGATTTACTATTGCAGGAAAATGAAGGGCTCTTAGAAGCTGATGGCCCTATGGAAAAGACGTTCAAGTTCAAACAAGATGAGATAGCAAAGGCTGTCGATCAAAACACTGCAAACAAGAAATTCGACCTTCAATTACCTGACTTTGGGCCATATCAGATAGACTATTCGAGAAACGGTCGTGAGTTGTTAATAGGGGGCAAGAAAGGACATGTTGCGTCTATAGATTGGAGAACGGGGGCTCTAGATTGCGAGCTACATTTGAACGAAACAGTACACGCTGTGAAGTATCTACATAACGACCAGTATTTCGCTGTAGCCCAGAAAAAGTATACATTCATATATGACAAAGCCGGTACTGAATTGCACAGATTGAAACAACATATCGAAGCTACATTGTTAGACTTCTTGCCCTATCATTTCCTCCTTGTGACAGCTGGTAATACTGGGTTTTTGAAATACCACGATGTGTCAACAGGACAGTTGATCAGCGAAATAAGAACTAAATTGGGTCCAACACAATGTATGAAGCAAAACCCATGGAACGCCACCATGCATTTGGGACACGGCAATGGACAAGTCACAATATGGTCACCTCACGTCGCCGAGCCGTTGGTTAAGCTACAATCTTGTCGTGGTCCAGTGAGAGATTTAGCCATAGATAGGGAAGGCAAGTACATGGTTGTGAGCGGTGCCGATAAGACATTGAAGATATGGGATATAAGGAAGTTCAAGGAGCTTGATTCTTATTACACGCCGACGCCAGCTACCTCGTTGGACATTTCTGACAATAACTTGTTGTCAGTTGGCTGGGGTCCGCATGTAACGATATGGAAGGATTTGTTTAAAGGTGACCACCAAGCTGTTCCCTACATGAACCACTTGTTGCCTGGCTCAAAAGTCGATAAGGTCAAATTTGTGCCTTTTGAAGATATTTTGGGTATAGGTCATCAAAAAGGTGTTGGAACAATGATTGTCCCAGGTTCAGGTGAAGCAAACTACGATGCTCTCGAGTTGAATCCATACGAAACCGCAAAACAAAGACAACAACAAGAAGTCCGTTCGTTGCTTGACAAATTACCTTCGGATTCGATCGCTTTGGATCCTAATTTCATAGGTACAGTTGACAAGCGTGCAAAGACAATACGGTTGAAGCCTGGCGAAGTCCACGAAATGAACGACGACAAGAAGGATGGGTTGGAAATCAAACCCGACGTCAAGGGCAAGAACTCGGCGTTGAGAAGACACATGAGAAAGAAAACTCAAAATGTGATTGACCAACGTAAATTAAGGATAGAAAAGAACCTAGCAAAGGAAAAGGAAGCAAGACAGCGGAGACATAATTTGAACAAGGGCATACAACAAGAAGAGGATAAATTGGGTGCTGCGTTATCGAGATTTAGCTAGCTTATATACAACCTTTTCAAGCAATGAGTTTTCCCATTGTAAGGCTTCGATCTCTTCTTCTTGTATATAGTAACAACTATCGTCCTTGAGATTGTTAACCTCTGCATTCAAATTCAGAGGTACCGATAGTGTACAAACGCTCTCGTGCAATCCAGAATAATTATTTGGTATTTCAACTTCTCTAAATTCGGTAATAATCGTTTGGTCTTCGTCCAGTAAAAACTCCAAATAGGTTAATCCATGGGTAGACAATTCTGAAGTAGACGTGCCGATCTTTAAAATGAGCTGACACAAGTTTTGTAATTCTTGTGTGCTGTGATTGATGAAAAAAGTGTACAAATTCAAATGTGGAAGTAAATTTAAATTAATCTTGCCTCTCAAGTGGTGGAATATGACTTGGTCCAACGTTTTAATCTGGTTCAAGAATGTGTTTGTAACTTCGACTGAATTCTTGTTTTCTTGTATTGTTTGTGTATTCCAATCGATATCAGTCATGTATTGTGTATCTTCCTTGTCCAATAATAGGATGCAAATTCTATACACTGTAATTGGCTTAAATAACTCTTCATAGTGTAGTTTGTTTGATATCAACAGAAAGGGAAATTCAGATAACCAATTGATCAAGGCGGTTGCCAATTTTTTGACCTTGTCCTCGTTCATAGTACATTGGGTGCAAAAAAAAATTCAAAATTTTGAGAAAATAACCCCTGTAACAACCAGTTAACCAACGTTGGACTACAATTTATCCAGGTTTGTTCAACGACAACAAGGGTAATCGATACAAAGTGACCGAGCCGTAAATGTAGTACAATTCGATTCGAAAGATGTATATTATGAATATTTCTTGATTGTGAGTAGAATGTACAAAACAACGAGTATACCTTGATTGAATGTTGATGATTCGCATGGCTTAGGACCTCAGTTTTCAACCAACATAGCCTCAGATGATGCTAAAAGACTAATTGCTTGCTTGATGGTGATTTTACGATATATTCCAACAATCCTGCACAAACATTTGTTACCAAAAAAAGAAGAATTTTAGACTGTTCACAATTATGTCTAGTGTCAAGAGCTTGTTGAAATCAGCAAAGGCTGCTCTTGAAAAGAATGATCCGGACTGGGCATTGGATTATTCCGAGCAAGTGATTGAAGTAGACCCCAAAAATTATTTTGCCCATGTATTCATAGGTAAAGCGTACCAACTCAAGAGAAATATACCAAACGCAATGAAAGCATTCTCAAAGGCAACTACAATAGACCCTGAGAATATGTTAGCTTGGAAAGGATACTTTCAAGTAGTACGAGGTACCGATGATTATCAATTATTCTTCAAAGTGTTTACAAACATTGTCAAGTTATACATAAATCAAGGCACATCCATTGCCGAATTATTAAGAGACTTGAGAAGCTACTTGGATTCAAATAGAATCACTACAAACGACAAGCTACACGAGTACTATCTAAAACAAATATTACCAGGGACAGAGTTGGGGGAGATGATTGGTCCGTCCATCGAACCACCAGAATCAACAGTTCGAAAATTGTTAGACTTCAAACAGGTGCAGATTGAAAAAGAAGTAGTGTCACTCGTTTCAAAAGAACGAGTCAAGTTTGGTAAAGTTTTGGCACTGGATCAGAAAGCCAAATTAGATCAAGTGGCATATTCATTTTATCAAGATGGGTTGATTCAAGAGTTGTATGAACAGTTTCTTAATATCTGTAATGACGATGCTTTGAGACGGAAATACGAGGATAAGTATTTAAAATTCAAATACGATCTTTTGAAAATTTGCCCCAATAAAGATGAAATGTACCAAGATATAAAATCAACCATCGATGATATGATTCTTTTGAATACCCAGAGTTTATTTTGCTGGAATTTGTATTTCGACTGGAATGATGCTAAATCAATTAATGATCTAGACGAAGATAAAATTATCTCGTATTTACAAAAGTTCCAGAATGAAGGATTGGGGTTGATTTTATTCGCATTTGTCATGAGTGATACGTCGGTTTACGACAAGGATAAAATAATTGAAGGTATTTCAAATAACCCAGTAGCCAACAATAACCAAGACATTAAGGTCGACGACGATGAAGATGCGAAAGAACTACAAAAATTAGCAGACGAGGAGCAAGCTCAAGATAAGGAACAACTTTACATACCACAAGAGGAGATATTGGAGCTAATTTTAAAAGGTTACAGCAGGGCCAAGTCATCAATATTAGCAAATAGAATTATCATCGAGTTTTATATCCAGCTTCGTGAATATAGCATCGCATCAGAAAGATGCAGGGATGGTATACGATTAGTAGCTGATGTACAACGAAATTTCGGCATCGTGTTAGAGAATACCAAAGAAAGCTTTTTGTGCTCGTTGGCTATTGTTTACACTTATTACGAAGCACCCAAAAATTATAATCGTGCAATTCAACTTTACGATAGAATTTTAGAAAGCGACCCAACTAATGTGAGAGCAAAAGTTGGTAAAGGGTTGATTTTTGTAGAGAGAAACGAATTGGAAGAGGCCAAGATTTTGTTGAAGGAAGTCGGTGAGAATCATCCTGACAACCTTGAAGCTCAGTCGGAATACTTTTGGTGTTTGATCAAATTGGGCGAGCCAGAAAATGGTAGAAAAGGATTGGAAAATTTCTTGACTAAAATAACAGGTGGTGATTTATACAGTAGGGATATCAGAGCAAAAGCACATTGGAGGATCGCTGAGAGTTATTTTATCGAAGAGAAAATCAATGAATGTTATGGTCATTTGATCCAATCATTAAAAGACTCAGAATCATTTGCACCCTCATATACATCATTGGGTATAATATTTCAAGATTATTACGGCGACCTGGAAAGAGCACAAAAATGCTTTTACAAAGCGTTTGATTTGGATCTTGACCAAGTTGTAGCTGCTAGGTACCTAGTCGAACAGGCTACTTTGAAAAATGAATGGGAAGTGGCTCAAGTATTAGCCAAGCGAGTTATTAGCAACGAAAGTTCAAAACGATTGATTATGCGTAACAAGCATGATTCTGCATGGCCATATAGAGTGTTGGGCTCAGCTGCTTTGAATGTACAAGATGACGCAAAAGCGGTCGAGTGGTTCCAAAATGCCTTAAGATTGAATGCAGAAGATTTCGAATGTTGGGTAGGCTTAGGTGAGGCTTATTACAATAGTGGTAGGTATGATGCTGCGTCTAAAGTGTTTCATCATGCAATTGAATTGAAACAAAAACGAAATGAGTCTGTTTCTTGGGTAGTCAAGTATATGCTAGGCTCCGTCATTTGTGAAATGAAAGAGTTTAACGAAGGTTTAACATATCTTTACGAAGCTTTGGAAATGCAACCAAGTGAAGAATGTATTTTGAGTGCCATTTACGATGCAAATATAGAAAACACCAGGAAATTCATGCAAGCTGGGTTCTTTGGAAGAGCCATAAATGCAACGTTGAAAGCTTTGAGGTTTATCAAACAATCAGTTACAAAAAACCCTTCGTCACAGAAAGTTTGGAAAGCTTTGGGTGATTGTTTGAAAGTTTTCACCAAGATTAGAATGCAAATAGATGAAGCTCCTTTGGATGATTTGTTTGAAATTTTCGAGAATGTGAATTTAACCAATGATTTTGACATAAATCTTGAACAAGCTAAACAACTAGTAAAACAAGATGATAAGATCAGTGGTATATTTTTGTTGCTGATATTGTCGGCCGTTGCAGCATTGAATTACTTGCCAAGTAAAAGTAATAAACTATTGCGTGCTACAGGATATTACAACCTTGGTATATCATTATTGGAAGCTTTTCAAAATGATGAAGATCAGTTCCAAAGTTATCGTGATTTATCAATTAGTTATTTTAAAAAGTCTATACAAATTGAAGGTAACAACCCAAATTACTGGATTGCGTTGGGTAATGCTTATTTCACAAGTAATCCCCAGATTTCACAGCATTGTTATATCAAAGCAACAACATTAGAAGTCAAGGACGCCGAGATTTGGGTCAATATGGCTGCTTTATTTTTAAGATACGGTGATGTCGATTTGGCCCAAGATACATTTTTACGTGCCCAGTCTGTTGCTCCACAGGATGCCCAATCATGGTTAGGCCACGCGCTCACGTCTGAGATTATCGGTGATGAGATCAAAGCAAATAGTTACTACACACATGCATTTACATTGTCGAAAGGTAAATTGGCATTAGCGCAATTTTTATATGGGTTATCAATTATAAACAAATCAAAAGGTCAGGACCCGAGAAATGTTGAAACCGCTCAAGAATTTGGTATCAGTAACTATGCCATGCAACAGTATTTGAAGTACTACCCTGAAGATGAAAATGGATTGAACATTGCGTTATTGGTTGCTGAAAGGTGTAAAGATTATGACAATGCAATTAAGATTGGTGAAAAATTGAATGCATTGTATGAAAAGCAATACGAGGCAAATGAAAGTGAAGCAATAGTTGAGAAACTTGGTATTTTGAAAAGTCAGTTATCAAGGATTTATCTCGGACTTGGTGATTATCAGAAATCAATCGAGGAAGCTGAAATGTCGTTGCAATTAGAAGGTGAAAAAGAGGAAAGTTTATTATCAGCGCGTATAACCATGGGATTGAGTTACTTTTTCCAAAATGAGTTTCAAAAGGCATTAGAACAATTGAAGATTGTGTTGGAGAGTTACTCCGAGTCGTCGAGAATCGTTACTTTGATAGCGCAGGTGTTGTATGCGCATGGTACCGAAGACACGAAACAAGCTGCCATTGACCAGTTGTTTGCTCATATTGAGGAGAATGGTTCAACATTATTAGTTGTGTTGACTCTAGGAGCTATTTCAATTGTCGATAATCTCCAGGATTACCTTGGTGCAATTAAAGAAGAATTGTTGGGATTGAAACTAGACGAACTCATTATCGATACTCAAAATAAAATACCTAAATTATTGAGTGAAATAAATATCCGGTTAAACGAACAAGATGAAAAAGTGTGGTCAAGACATGCTTACTTGTTTCCATACAGTTTCAATATCTGGACAAACATAAACAATCAAATGGCAAATGAAATTATCAAGCTACACGATGTGAAAGTCACCGGATTCCAATATTCTCAAGCATTGTTGAAAGAGGGTAAATTAAGAAATATTCAAAGAAGTTTATTAATGCAACCAGATAATAGCCAAGCACTCGATGCGTTCAACTTATGCTTTTAGTATATAAAACCTATATAGATGAGTTTTTTAATGAATATTTTGAATAATCTATAGTTATTAAATCAGTCAAACTTGATGATGCAGTTGTATTGGATAAATTATTCGAGTTTGAAATCAATTCAAACTGTTCAAATTTTTTATTGAGGTAATCTATAATATTTTGGAATTTGTAATTTGAGTCATACTGGTTGAATTTCTCCAACTTGTCAACCAAATTAAATTCCCTAATGGTCTTGATTGATTCATTAATCAAGCTCAAATTTGTTGAGTCTTCGTTTTCTAAATCATCAATTTGATTGTTGATTATTATTAACCAGCTATTTGACACTTGTTCATAAGCTAAATTCTTGGTATATTGGAATTCTGAGTTTGTGAAATTAGGTAACTTGTAAATCAAATTGGTAATCTCTTGCAAAAAGTAAATCAAATTATATAACGAAAAATTATTATTATTTGGTGGTAATGTCCACAATATAAAATCACTTAAACAATTTAAAAATTCATTCAAGTAATTCTTAATTCGAAGGTATGAGTAATCGCTTTCGACATCGCACTTGTATGGTAAATGGTCAATTATCAAATTAAATTTTTCGTGTAGTAAATCGATCAAATTCGAGATTGATGGTAATGGAGATTGTTTGTAAATTGAACTGGTTAGATTTGGATTTGATGATATTAAATTATTTAAAAGTTTTTGCAATGAAGACTTGTCTAATGTTTCGATTAATCTTTCTGTAGACAATGGTTGTCCAATTATTTTGGGGGTTTTTGATTTTTTGTAATTAATGTATTTCCGTTCAAAATTGTATTTACTTGATACATCATCTGCGTCTTCTATTCTTTTTCTTTTCTTAGTAAACGGGGTTAATATATCTGAAGGTATTGAAAGTCGTGAGACGGGTATAGTCAATGATTGTGATGTGATATTAATGTTGTTATCGTTGTTGTTATCGTTATTTTGAGTAGTTCCCCATTGGAATCCAGCAGACATCATGATATAAGTAAAAAAAGGGTTGGAAATTAGAAGTGAAAGATTTGAATTAAAAAAATGTGGTATTACCAATTAAACCGGTGTTTTTGTATTGCTCGTTGTTGAAAATTTAATATGTATGTAATGTGAATTGATGCTGGTTCAATTTAAAAATGCAAAGTTCTGATAATGTCTAACCTGTGCAAATTTTTTAGATTAGTGAAAATGTAACTAGAAATTCCAAAACAATCGAAAAAAGAAAAAAAAAAATAATCAGTTTTGCACGCATATGATTGCTACCACATATAGCCACAAGTAAATGTTTATCAATTCTGCAAACCCCGTCAATCGAAATCGGGATGGCTTTTGAACCTGTTTATAGCATGAATGTTTTATGTTGTTGACAATAATACAACATCACTTTAAGTAGTAGAAGATTTAGCCAATATCAGATTGCTACTCCAAGCAGACGAGCCCGAAACTTTGTAGAGCCACGGAGCTATGGAAATAACTAGAGCTTTTAATCTAAACTTGTTCCAAGTCGGTAATTAACGATCTTCAATTCAAAAAAATTACTAACCAAAAGTTATAAACAGCCATCACGACAATCAAATGTTATGTGCACCACTTTCGGTAGTTCAATTCGAGAACAAGTCAGTTTGATCCTTTAGACTAATCCATCTGTGTAGTTCCATGCTGAATCGGTCAAATTTTCATACATGGACTTTAACTGTCATTTGAAAAGTTGCTCGAGTGTGTTTATTAACTTGTGAACAAAAATCTCTTTACCACACGACTTATTCAATTTATCATTTTCAAAGGCTTCACTTTTTAAATTGATACCTTTGTCTACTGATGTTCAACAAATTTTGCATCCAATAGAAGGTAGCGCATTATCATGGATTTACCAGGTTTCACCCCCTCTCCCTCTCCTCCCGAATTTTACTCCGTTTCTTTTTCGTTTACAAAGCCAGAGTATGTATTCTTTTGGGTTTACGAAAAGTCGAGATATTCGATATGAAGTGTAATAATAACCCTACAAGATTATTTAAACTTTTGTGCTCTCAACTCGGAGTCAACTGGAAACTTACATATATTCAAATATTTACAAACAAGTTATGCTCTCCTTCATGCACATTGTCACTAATCCTGCCATTATCCTTGTCACGTCACGTTCAAAATAAAAGGATAATTTTGTTTCCATGTCATAATCAGCTAGCTTGAACAATTCTTTCAAGCCAAAATTTTCAAATATTTACAAATCAATAGTAATCATTTCTTTCATACTCGTCGTCGCTTATCTTATCGTCATCCTCATCGTCATCTTCATCGTCAAAATCAAAAGCTGACTCAGTCTCCATGTCATAATCAGCCTGCTTGAATTCTTTGAACCGATTTCTTTTTATTTCAACCTCATCATCAGTTAGATTTACATCATTGTCATCTTGTATATTCTTGATGATTTGCTTAGAATTAGTAAATGAGCCCCCATTTACTATATCCTTGTTTTCATCATTGTCATCCTCCAACTCTTTTTCCTCTAGGTCGATTTTCATCTCTTGTAAAATATCAAAACATTCAGACAATAATGCACATAATGCACCTTGACCTTCTGGCACAGTGTTGTCAATTATAAACTTTCCATCTTTACGTAAATTATCGATTGATGCCAATTTGAATTGAAAAGGATACAACTCTCTTAAATTATTCAAACCATCAACTCTTTTCAATTCCAACAAACAACGTTTCACAGTTTGTAATTGGTTATGAATTGGGGTCAAACTTTCACTCACGGGTTCACTCGATTCTAATAACTTGTAAATTATCGAATAACATCGTCTTAATAGATATAATACCAACGTTTGAGACTTTTTGTAATCCGATGATTTTGAAATTTTCTTATCTAGACTAATTCTCTCATCGTCTATTGTTTTCAATACCTTTTGATAGTTGTACAAATCAGTTTCTCTTAGTGTCCATCTTCTTGTTATTAACAAATTTTCCAATGTTATTTTTAAATCCTGTAATTGTTGATAGAGCGAATCATATTGCAGCTTTATTTCATCTTTTGGTTCATCACTGATTTTTAAATGTTCTAATGATATTTCTTCTTCATGTACTAATAAATCACCCAACAAGTTATTACAATCATCAATTAAACCGTTCATTACAGCCTGTATCGATTCTAACTTGGCGTCATCATCACTGTGAAACTTACCATCATTCTCATCTCTTGATTGTTCAACTTTTCTAATCTGCAGCTTGAAATGATTGATTTTCTTGGTGACTGAGTCGCTCGACGTTTTATCTTGCTTTAAGTTTGTTATATAATTCAAGATGTCTTGTCTAATTTCAATCAATTTATGGTAATAAGACTCCAAGTCCTTTGGAAAATTCTTGAAATTATTAAACAATTCCTGATATAATACTTCACATTTATTGAGTTTATTGTTTAGTAGTGTTTCCTCAATTCTATGATTATTCAAAGTGGTTTTTGATGCATCGTCATCATTTTCAATGTCTTCTTCATCGTAATTGTTTCCATTCAAAATTATATCCCTAATAGCTTCCAATCTAGAACCTATTGGTTTCAAATCTTCGATTGTGTATACTTTACATTCTTTTAAATGAGTCAATAACTTCAGAACAGTAGAAAGCGAGCTATAAGTAGCAGGGGCAAACTTAATTAATCCACAAGTCACAAAACACAACGATATTAATTGAAAAATATCATCTATCAACAAATCATTGTTGTTTGGTAGATTTAATCTCATTCCTTTCAACTCTTCATCTTTTCTGATCACTTTCAAATCATAAATTGTATTTAAAAAGTCTTCATAAATTTGGTACACTTGTTGTGAGCTAATATATTTGTTTCTGTTATTTTTCAATTCCAACAAAGTTTTGTATGAGTTATTCAAGAGTTCATAAATGGGTTTCTCAAAATTGGGAACCTGGAGCTTGGAGGATGCGTTAGAACCTGAGTTGGACGACAGTTGTAAATTTGGTGTGATCGGCCTAGATTGTGGTGTCACTATCATTTCAGAGCCGGTCATTATATGATATTTGATGTTTGAGTATTTCGTGCAGAATCGGGATAATTAGGGGGGGGAGGGAATATTTATCAAAGGCGAGAAAAATTCAATCGATTATCATTGTTTGTAAATCGTACACGAATTTTCAAAACTGGCTGCAATTAAAATAATTTGCAACGGTAGTTTAATGCCATTTAATTTTGATAGATCATCCTTTACAATAATAGCGTAATAAGCGGCTTTAACTTGCTGTTGAGGTTTTTTTAATATTTGTTCTTTAAAAGACGAATTGAACCTGCGTGCAAAAAGTTACATCATTTTTGCCGTTCGCAATAATAAAAGCCCCAAAACTTACGATTTGAATTCAATATTACAAGCTAACCTTGTACACTAATTTACTGGATTACAAAAAAGTATAAATTTTAAAATTGTAGCTTTAATTATAGAAAATTTGATCGTTAATCAAAATTTGGAATAAGCAAGATTTTCAATTAAGTCAACATTATATATAACCATTGACGCTTCTAATAACTGATACATGTATATTAAATTGATTTATAAAATGTCATCAAATTCTTCTTCGTCATCATCCTCGTCATCATCTTCGTCTTGATCTTGTTCAGCCAATTGGGCATAGTACGCAGCTAAAGCATCTTGAGCTTCCTTATCTTTAACTTCCGATGTAGTTGCATTTGATACTGACAATCTTGGTTTTTTATTTTCCAGATCAGCGACATTTTCATCCTCAACAACATCCAACTCTTCACTTTCATCTTTATTGAAGATATGTCCAACAGTACTGTTTGAATGCCAAGAAGGTAAAGCATTTTGTTCCAATTTTTGCCTCTTTCTTTCTTTTTCTTCCTGTTCCCTCTCCAAATTCTCATCATTAGCCGTAATCGAAACATGTAAAGTTGCTTGCGACTTGGCTGCTTGGTTTTGTAAAGTTTGAGCATTTGATCTTGATTTGGAACTGATTCTATTTGATAATGCATATGAAGCTGATGTCGAGGCTTGTGCAGGTATGGCCTGTAACAAACTTGTTTCAAAATCGTTATCTTGGATTTGTTTGTCATCGATAATTTTAAGAAACTTGATAATTGGATCAATTTCGGCCATCAATTTTTCCAATCTTTCTTGTTTTAAACTTGCTTGCTGATGAGAATCATCTTCCACTAGTATACCTTGGCAATTATCACAGATGAACTCAGTCTTGTCTTCACTTAATAGCGAAATGGCATCCAATTGACTAACCTTTTTGCCACATCTCGGACATAAATAGCCTTGTGGATTACCAAAATTCGACATTTCTTTTTTTAAATCATTGACAATCGAATGCACTTTCCATTTTATTGAATCGATTGCCTCCGTTATATGGATGAAAAAATAAGTTCTTGTTACAAACTTCTGGCCAAAACTATAACCCTCTTCCCTTTGAATATGATTGACTAATAATCTATCTTCTACCAATTTGTTACATAACGAACGTAATTCTTTTCTTTTGATACCGAGTAGATGAATTAAATCATCTTCAGATAATACAGAATGTCTCAAAACAGCATCTAAAATCAAGACATACTGTGTAGTGTAAAACCCTCTACCAACAAACCTAATCAAAGATCGTACTGAGTCATCCATTGATAATATACAATCAGATTGATCAGTCAATCAATATTGAAAAATATATTTTATTTTGTTCAGTAAAGAACTTTTTTGCCATAAAGAATTAAGTCGTGTTAACTCCACAAAATATAAAACTGAAGACTGTTGTCACCGGTAGCCAAATTATGACTCCATCATTCTTGGGAACAAAAGTATTTTGAAAGTTAATGTCGATTATTTACAAGTTAGCATGTTTATCAATTTCGTGATACTGGTAAGATTTATAAAGTAAAGATTAATTCAATTTTGAATGGGAAGTGAGTTTTGTTGAAACTTGCATTGATCATCAATTCAATGTAAAAAAAAGTAGCAAACATGAATTTTTGTCATAACGTAGAGTAGTGGTAACATTCATAACGAGATATGTGACATTGAATAACGCAACACACGAATTACCAAAAAATATCCAATGTAACAGTCAAGAAAGGTGACAAGTTATTGCGATTTTGAAACGAAATCATTTTCGAAACAGTTATGCCTTCCACTTCATCATTAAACACATTTTCCAATGTAGTCGCTGCGTCGCTTACAAAAAAAAAATCATATGGAGCTACAACTGATAGAAAACCGAATTAGACTAAAATTGTGGTGGATATCAAAATCTGATGCGCAATCGTTTACTAAATGTAACACAAATTGATTTCAGCTTGCACAGTTCTTAAAGTGAGACAAAAATGGAAATATAATGTGTTGGCGATGATGTTGATTGCACAGATTCCATGTAGGTGGATTATGTGAAATTTGCAGCTATTGTGTTGTAACTATTAGGAGGATGTTTTCAACGTTGCGATATTGTACTTATTGTACTAACTGTACTGTTGTACTATTGTTTCGCATCCATCAAAAAGTCAATTTAGTCACTGATGCGTCAAAATTTAAATTTGAAATTAAAAAAAGTAAAAAAAAATGAAAAAAACGCGAAATTGAATTTCAAGCGTGTTTTTTTTTTTTCTCTTTCTGCCTTGGTTGCGTTTTATCTCGTTTCAGATTTTTTTATTAAAGTAAAATAATATATTCTTTCTGCTTTTTCTTTTATTTTATCATTTATCATTTATCATTTAACTTTCATCCATTATCGTCTCTTTTTCATCAAGATTCAGACTTTTCATTCAAATATAACTACATTATTCACACAATCTTCCATTCTTATTTTGATTACTCAACTATCAGATCTACTTGACACCATTTGTTAACATATATATTTTGATTTCAACTAATTAAGTTAGTTTATCCAGACAGACACTATTTAGTTTCCATCAATTTCTTAGGTTCATTTGGGGATTTTATATTTTTATTTCATCACAGTTTTATTTCATCAAAGTTTGTTTGTTTAGGTCAGTTATTTATTAGTTTTTATCAGTATGTCTAGAATTCCATTGAAAGAATCGAGTAATTTGGATCTTACTCCATCGAAATCATCTTATTCATTATCAAACTCATCATTATTATCTTACAATTCAGCTTATAATCACTATACCAATGTGAATCATACAACGCCACCTGATTCTATTTTCAATACAAAAAAGTTATCATCGACCCAGTTTGAAACACCAATCAAATCGATAAACTTAAATCCAAATGTTATATTAGACGACAAGTTTTTTTCATCCAAAGAAGAATTACCTATTAAATTGACTTCATCTTATTTATCACCAGCATTTTCATCTCCTCAAAACAATAGCAATAATAGTAATAATAATAATAATAATAATAATAATAATACTCAATCAACAATACCAAGTTCACCCATCAAGAAAAAAACAGGTTTTAATTTATACTCAGATGATAAACCTCCGTATTCATATGCTACTTTGATTGGAATTTCGATATTGTCACATCCAGACAAACGATTAACTTTATCTCATATTTATCAATGGATTTCAGATACATTCAGGTTTTATAAAAAAGAGGATGTCGGATGGCAAAATTCAATCAGACATAATTTATCGTTGAATAAAGCGTTTGTAAAGGGCGATAAATCAAAAGATGGCAAAGGTCATTTTTGGTGTATTAAACCCGGCTGTGAAGAACAATTTTTGAAAAGCAGAAGTGTAAAAAAATCAAGTTATCATGAAGTTATGGATCAGATCAATCAAGCAACAAAAATTAACGCTGAAAAGGCTGCCGCCAAAAAAGAGCAAAGTCTTTTATCATCTCCAACTTCTCAACCAAAGGAAGCGAAAAAGAGAAAATTGGATGAAATTGAGGAAAATGAAGACGACCAAGAAAATGAAGATGACGAACTAGATATAACGATTTTAGATTATTCGAATCCACCAGCTAAAAAACAACATACAACGCCAAAAATGGCATCGACGCCTTATTTCATCGTTGACTCGCCGGATGATAAGCCACTTTTGGCGGAAAAGAACCTAACCTATACATCATCCTATAACTCAAATTTCGAGCTATCACCAATACGAACAAGTGAAACTGGCCCACTATTAGAACCATTAACTCCAGGACAGCAACAGCAACAACAACTGCTTCTGTTGCTGCAACAACCACAGCTGCAACAACAACCACAATCATCTCATCATTCACATCATCTAATACATCAGGTACTTATAAAACGAACACCAAAGAAAACACCAATAAAGAACATAAGAACTCCACAAACTAATCTGATGATCAAGAAAATATGGAACTCGCCATCCTATCTAGACGATTTCTATTTCAGTCCTAATCTTGTCCCTTCTACATCGTCACATTCAAAACTATCGCGGGTAACTGGAAATTTAATATCTTATGATGACGATGAGATGATTATGAGGAATCTTGAAATCCATTCATCACCAATACTTGAAAGTAAAAACTTGTTTAGCAAATGGGAGGAATAAATGTATTATTATTTAATCTGTCGAGGCGCAACCTTTGCAGCCGCATGTAACACACTCTATCGTTGCTTTTTCTTTATCGTCTTTCAATAACTGTTGTTTTGGTACTCTGCATATGCAAGTTGTCAGGCTTATACACTGCAAACAACATAGTTTTTCATATCCCATTTTTTTCCACTTCGATACTAATCCAGCATCGACATAGCTTTGTAGTAGCAACCAGTCATACAACTCTCGTGAAATCTTTTCGTCTTTGTACAAGTCATAAACATACTTTGATATCTGATGGTTCAACTGGTATATAATCCACAAGCCTGAAGTTTTTGTTTTTGTTTTATCCTGCGTTGACTGCGCCAATTTCAATTTGTCTAGATACTTTGTGAGTGTCGGCTGTATATTAGAATACCCAGGTGGTGGAGGTTGATTTTTCTTTACTTTTTTGACCTTTGGCATACTAAACAAGAAATGATATTTTTCAACTGCATGTTTTTTTTTTCTTTGTTATGCTGCGTGTAAACGGAGAGATGCAATACTGTAAAGACAACATTCAACAAATTCTAGCAACATTGCTGTATCGTTTATTTGTTGTTAAATTCATGGACAATGTCTGAAATTTGTTTAATTTCTACTGGCGAAACACTACAACATCCACCTATAGCTTTCACGTTCTCAAATTGCAACCAATCTTCTACTGATTTTTTAAAGAACCTAGACTTGTCCTCATCTATTATAAACTTATGTGCCTTTTCATCATATTCATAACCCAAGTTTGGATAGATGAATAATGGCAACTGACTGAAAATCGGTATAATATCCGATATCAAGGTGAAATCAGTACAATTTATACTGAATGATAAAAATTGTTTTGTGTCAACTGACAAATTTTCTGATATGTACTTTGCAACTTGGATCAATGGTGTTCCATCGGTTAAATTATCTTTATTTTGACAGTTTATTGATATGAAAAATTGTTTTGAATCATACTTGTTTACTAAATCAATGACGGCTTTTAACTCTACAAAATTAGGTATTGTTTCGAATGCGATTATATCAATATTGTCCGATGACAATAAAAACTTCAACAATGGTGTATGGTATTTGATTAATTCATCCTTTGTTATGTCACCGTAATCGCCAGTGT
The DNA here is from genome assembly GCA_030569255.1 of Insectozyma sakaeoensis. Classification (NCBI taxonomy): domain Eukaryota; kingdom Fungi; phylum Ascomycota; class Pichiomycetes; order Serinales; family Debaryomycetaceae; genus Insectozyma; species Insectozyma sakaeoensis. The sequence continues at coordinate 426 of JAJMKJ010000020.1, read as the reverse complement.
ATTCAGAGCCGTTGGCCAAAAATGTTGCAAATGGACCAATTGAACCTGCAATGATAACATTTTCTTTCTTGACATTATTTGCAACAACGGCTGAATTTTCCCATAGCTTGTGTATTTGATCATCACTATAATTCAAATATTTCTTCAAACTATCATAAGAAGTTTGATACGTTGATGTTATTATAATATTTGCACCTGCATCAACATACAACTGGTGGATTTTTTCAACCATCTTTGGATCTTGAATCAAGACTTCGCCTGACCATAATGGGGAGCCACTAGGTAAATAGGTTGAGGATTCGGGTAAAATATTCTCTAATTCAGTCCCTAATGCACCATCAATCACTAACTTTTGAGCTTCTAACAATGGTTTAAAGTTTTTCATGATTGCAAAAAAAAAAAAAAAAAAAAAAAAAAAAAAAAAAT